>PVJS01020476.1:0-32542 GCA_004027185.1 Glis glis
CACTAAGAGCTGTGTGCATATATGTTAACATCAAATAGATATTCATTGCAATGTAAGACTTCAATGCACCAATAAAAGCACGTAAAAAAAAATAAGACAACCATTTTAATACCAATCTATTCTCATAATACAGAATATACACACAATGGAGGAACATAACACAATGCAGAAAGCTGTTTAAACTATGTCTGGTCACATGTTCCAGCAATGTACCATCATGTAGCCAGGTTAGTGTAACTTGGGCTGGACTACACAGTAGTTTAGGGTAAATTTGCCTTATAGTCATGTCACATCCAAGGTTATGTACATAATATGAGACTGAGTTGAGGTTAAAATCTAGATCTGTATTTGTTTGTCCAATCAGCTACTTAACCGCAGAGCCATATTCTGTGATTTTATATTGCTTACTCTGAGCCCAACCTGATTACCTACACTGAAGAAAGAAATAAAACCTACCTCTCACTGTGTGACTTTGAACAGGTGTTTATTATCTTTCTGAGTCTGTTTTGCTCATCCACACACAGAGAAATCATACCTATCTCATAGAGTTATTGTTAGGATTAAATAATAGCCAAGACAAAGTGCTCAGGAAATAAGACCACACACATATGTATGTGGATATGTGTGTGTATGTGTGTGTGTGTGTATGTGTTGTATATATGTTCATGTTCATATATATGGACATATATAGTACACATGTGTATACATATACATATACACATGCATGTGTGTGTGTGTGTGTGTGTGTGTGTGCCCTGCCCATGTACACTTGCTGATATATTAAAAGCATGACATGTGGGGTATGATCATGACTGTGTGAAGAAGGAATCCTTCTCTATTATAGCTGATGTTGAGGAGTCACAGGTTACCAACAAAGTTTGTTAATCAGCTGCACCTGTGTCTTGTTACTGGAAATTGTCAAAATCTTCACACAGATTCTGCAGTCTGACAGAGACAATAAAGAAATGCTTGCAGACTGCATATTAGATGATTCTTCTCCCTCACTGAAAGCTTGTGAGGAGTCAGCCAAAAGGGGCAGAAAGGGAATGGAGCAAAACATTCTCATCAAGGGAAGTTTAGCATATCAAACAAGGGCACTAGCAAAATGACAGAAGAAAAGGAAGACCTTTCAGGGAGTCTGTCTTCTCCCTACTCAGAATAAAGACCCACCAAAATACAGACAAAAAAGCCTCTTTTCCTCAACCTGATAGCACTTCCTGCAGGGTTTTCTTTTAAATTTCATTTATTAATTCATGAAATGTTCATTTAATCATTTATTTTGAACAAACAGTTATGGGATTCTTACTCTGCTATGTGCTGGGATTATAGAAATAAATAGGAATAGGGCCTTTTGCCCTTGAGTTTGGGAGATAAACATGTAAAACACCCCCCCAGACAGACACACACACACATACGCGCACGCGCACGCACACACACACACCATAAAATGTTGAAGTAGAGTTTATAATGAAAGGAAAGCTGAATCTTTACAGAAGAATAAGGACTGGCCTGGAAGAAGAGAAAACATGAAAGATGTTCCAGCCAGAGGGAGCAATGAGAACAAAGGCTGATTGGTCTAGCTGTTTCCTGCAGCTAGAACAAAGAATTCTAGGTATTCCCAGAAGGATACATAGGCTGGGTAGGGTGAGAGATGAGACTGTGCCATTAAAAGACATATGAGTCATGGTAAGACATTTTAGCCTTTACTAAAACAGTAGGAAGGGACTATTGAAAAGGTTTCAACTGTAATTGTGGAAGGTTTAGATCTGATCTGTATTTTAGAAAAAGTATCTAAGACTGCATTGAATGACCGTTCTAGGGTTTACACTGGTCTCTGTTGAGTCAAATGAGTTAGTGTAAACTACTCTCAAGAAGCTCATATGGGATTCTTACTCTGCTACGTGCTGGGATTATAGAAATAAATAGGAATAGGGCCTTTTGCCTAGAGAGATATATACAAGTAAACAGATGACTGCAAATACAGTGTCATCAATGCAAAAACAGGAAGGTATATCAAAGTCTTTGGGGTTAGTATGTATTGCAGAGGAAAGTGATCACATCTACCTGAGGGGCGCCAGTTCCTAACGATAAGGTGCAGTTCTGAGTCACATCACTTTGGATTCAGTACCACGATGCATTGCCTGCCTAGTTGTTGATATGTTTGGTCTATAAGCTGACTGAGATCAGGGCCAAGTTCTTCTCTACTCTTGTAACTCCAATGTAGTTATTTGCAGGACTGGGGACAAAGTATATACTGAATAAAACTTATGTTCCAGACAACTGAATCCAGATGCTGAGAGGGAAAAGGCTTAGGTAAAGAAAGTAAAACTACAAGTACTAAAACAAACTTCCTATTCTCCCCTTCCAGGATGAGGACAAGGTCAAGGAGAATAAATAGAAAAGCAATGCCTGGATAGGTCTGATCCTAGACTCACCTGTAACACACCAAAGAATAAATCACCACCTTTACCTACTCCATTTCTCCTGCCCAAAGATGCTACCAAGTTAATAGGATATATAGGGTAATAGGTATACATAGCTGTTCATTAAATGAGTTACTCATCAGGCACAGGGGAAAGAGACTATTTTTTCCAGTGTCTTTGAAATTATTAGACAGGAATGCACAGATTTTCAAACTTAGGCAAACCCAAAATCTCTCTTTTTTATTCATTTAGGATCTCCCTTGAGGGAGCCTTAACCCTTCATGATCCCACTGTGTGACCCACTTCTGATCTACATTAGGCTTGAAATTCTACTTCCTTGTATCATCATTTTATTATAATATGAGGAATAATTTTGATTCCCAGGTCACATTGTTTAATGTCAGTACAGGCTCCTGTCTGTGATGAGACACTTGATAGCCTGTTTTTTTTTTTTTTTACAAATGTATACAAATCATGTGTGTTAGATTGAAAGTTGTTCACAATTCTGCACATGCGGTAGCCATATTCTTTATACTCTGATTTTTCTATTCCCCACATTAAGATGAGCTCCTTGAATTTGAGCTGATCTTACGATTAACTTTGGGCAACAGAAATTGGTAGAAGTGATGTTTCACCGGTTCTGATTCAAAACCTCAAGAAGTTCTCTCTTGAAATCCTACCACCAGCATTTGATCAGATACAGAGTAGGATGACAGAGACGAAAGATCATACTGAAGAGAGAACAGCTGCTCCAGCTGAAATGGCCCTCGACCAGTTTATAGTCAGTTAACTTTTAAATGTATCTGCAGACCTTCTACTTGATCCAGAGCTGATCACCCATTCAGAAGAACTGCCCAGATCACCCATGGACTCAGGAGCACTAATAAATGCATATTGTCTTAAGCCACTGAGTTCTGGGGTGATTTGTTATTTAGCAATAGTCAAATGATATACTACTTAACACATCAGTATTGAAACAACGAAAAAATACAAGAAATCAGAGAGCCAAAGAAAGAAAGAAAAAATTAGAAAAAAAAGAGAAAGAAAATGAAAGAAATAAAAAGTGAGAAGAGTCATCTTCTCCCCATTATAGATTGTAGGTCCAATATTTGAATTGATCTGATTTATTTGATATTTTCACTATCTATAATTTTATATAAGCCCATTCTTCCTTAAATATTAAGTCTGCTCATTTTTTAAAATACCATTGGAACTTAATCATAACATATATTTTTATAAACTTTCCTTTTCTTCTCTATTCTCTAGTAGTAGGGAAAAGATCAGTTCCTGCCTCAGAATTTTGCAGTTTGGGCAGATTCATGGACAATGACATGGATATATTACAAAGCAATGTCAATATTTTTCTTTTGACCTACCTGGAATATGGAATTTGGACAAGATTATGTTGTTAGGTAGTAGAAACCTGAGTTAAAATCTTTTATCCACCACTCACTATATGTGTAAATTTTAGTCCATTATGTTTCCAGAGTTGATTCATCCATAAAATACAAATAACAATAATTTACTGGTCAGAAGTTAAATTTTCAGCTAGCTGGCTAAAGCAAATACTTTTGTGAGAGTTATTTCACTTATGAGATATATGTTCTAGTTTAATTAAGTTCTGGTTTATCTGCAAAATCTCACTTAATAATCACAACATTCTGAGGAAAGTGCTAACATTCCTGTTTTACAGATGAGAAAGCTGAAGTACTCACAAAATTAAGTAAGATGTCCAAAGGTACAATGCTGATGAATGATAGAACCAGGATCCTAAATCAGACTTATTTGACTTGAAAATTGGAACACTACAGTATGAGCCATACTGTGTGTTTCTTTTATGAGCTATTGATAAGATAGAAATCTAGGTTCAGTCTCTAACCAACACCAGGATTATAACCAGGCCTGTATTTCATTTTAAATCTGTAGTCAAGTTTTGAATTAAAATAATAGTTTACTCTGGAACAAGGTTTGAGATTCAGTCCATCTGAAAGAATCAGTCATCTCACTATTACAGCATAATCTAATAAATATTTCAAAAATATTTAATAATTTGCAACATCAAATAAGCATGTTCTGAAAAGTTGATATAACATTATCCTAACTGTATTTATACCATTATCCTGCTCTGTTTAGTGGACATATTTTTCTCCATTAATCCAAAGCTCAGGTTGAGTTTCTATGAATTTCAAATTATTAGAATCTACTTTCATGGATTATAGGAATTTTGGTAACCTGAGAATTGTAATAGAACAATTTAAAAGGAAAAAAAAAGGGAGTATCTTATGTATTGCAATGAGCAAATAAACTATTTCCTTCTTAATGGCTGTTCTCTCCTATGAATTTCATAGAATACTAAGATCTCCCCTTTGTTTAAAGATAATCACATTTTTCTCAGAGTGGTTCACTAGAGCTTTACCTTGGGCATGAATTTTTCATGACTGATTGATTGAAAAGACAATGCCAGCAGAGAATAATACAAGCGTAGGGGCCTGTCTTACAAGGTAGAGTTAAATTACTCCACGGGTTAGAACGACAAAGCCAGGTGGGGCCTTCAAGTCAGCAAGTAAATTGACAATTACAAATCTGTTGAAAAATGAGAAAAATCAATTAGGAAAAGGTTGACTTGTACTAAAAAGCAGTGTTTGCTTTATTGAACACAATTCAGTGGATTTGGGAAACAGAAAGAGAAAGCACTATGGGAAAATATCTATCTTTAGGTGAGATTTCAAGGGAGTTAGAGAGTAAGAAGAAAGTTGGACCGGGAAAGAGGGGACCTGTGTTCGCTTCCTGGCTATTGCCACTGACTTGTTATTTGATCTTCAAAAGATTATTCTGTCTCTCTGATCCTCTATTATCCCATTTCTAAAATGGAAATAACTGGCTAATCCCCACTCCATCCCTCTTAGAGGGGACTGGGAAGATGTCAGTCAAGAGGCCATGGTCAAAACCACATTCTAGAGAATTAAGAGCTCAAGAGAATGAGTCCCTCTAGAGAAATACCAAAGGGCTGAGAGCCAGAGCTGACAAAAGGCCTTTGGAAGAAGCAAAAAAAAAAAAAAAAAAGACTTTATTAGTTTAAAAAATACTTTTTATCTCTGACCATGCACCAAAACTATTTTATATGCTAGGGATACACAGATAAACGGAACATACACAGTTCCTGCTTTCATGTAGTTTACATTTTAGCATGGGAGACAGATGACAAATGAGTTAATGAGATGTTTAATGGAATGACAGTAGTGACAATTACGACAAAGAAAATAAAATAATAAAAGTGAAAGAGATGGAATGGAAAGTACGCCATGGCCTGTTTGGCTTTAAATTATTCTTACTTTAGATGCTCAGAGGAGAAGGTGATATGAAGATGGAGCTGACAGAGATATGGCAAGCCGAGAAATGCTGACAGCCACCAGAAGGTGGAAGAGGCAAGCAATGTATTCTGCCATAGAGCTTCTGGAAGAAGAATGGCACTTGATCTCAGATTTGGCCTCTAGAACCATGAAAGAATAAAGTTCTGTTTTAAGGAAAAAAATATATATATAAATTAAAAATAATATATATATGTATATTTATATATAGTTTATTGAACTCCTACAAAGTTTCAAAGAAATGGTTAGGCACTTTTATATTGCATACCATTTCTAAACTTTAAAACAATTCTTATAGGTATACATTATTTTTTATTCTATAGATTAGGAAATATACAAAAAAAACCTAAAATATCAAGTATCTTTCTGTCTTGGTAACCCCCAGAGATGGGATGGACTTTCCCACACACAAATTGGTTCAAAGCCAGGCATGGTGGCACACGCCTATAATCCTAGTACTTGGGAGGCTGAGACAGGAGGACTGCAAGTTTGAGGACAGCCTCAGTAACTTAGTGAGACCCTAAATTAAAAAATAATTTTTCAAACAAGTTTAAAAAATAAAATAAAATAGGAGTAGCAGTGTAGCTCAGAGGTAGAGCACCCCTGGGTTCAATCCCCAGTATCAAAATAATTTTTTTTGGTTCAGATGTAGAGAATAATGATGACAAATACCCACAAAGAGGGCATGAAAAAGTTTACTAATCACATAATGAGGTTTTTCTGGCAAGCCTCATTATGAGAGCAGTCTCCCAAGCTGGTCTAAAAATGGCTTGAGAGAGTAAGAAAGGAGGGTGCTTACAGTTTTATGCTTGTTAGGGGGCAGGGCCATTGTGAGGACTCTCATGTGAGCACATCAGGGCTTTCATGGTTTGACCGTCCTGTCAGTGATAGTAGCAAGATGCTTAGTATGTAGTAAGAGATACTGTGATTACACATTTGATTTCCACTCCCAGTTTTTTGGCACACAACTCTGTAAACCCTTGAAATCTCCAAAGTAATAAATATCTTTTTATATGCTTATGAAATGACTGATGTCTGGGGACCCTACATAGCCTCAGGGTGGTTGTCAGGTGAACCAACCAAGTCATTAGAGCTTTGGAACTTCCAGTTCATCCCCATGACCTCCAGGGATGGAAGAGGGTCTGAAGGTTGAGCTGATAAACAATTGTCCATAATTTAATCAATCATGTCTAAGTAATGAAGCCTCAATTTAAAAAAAACTAATTGTAAAGGGTTCAAAAATTTTCCACACATTAGCCTAGCCCTATTTTAATTTTTTTAACTTTTTTGTTAAAACTAAGATGTAAAACATGCACATTAGCCTAAGACTACGCAGGGTCAGTATCATCAATATCAGTCTTCCACCTTAATCACAATTCTGCAGATGGATTATAGATTTGTTGAGGGAGGTTGGCTGAGATCAGCTAGGATTGGCTCCAGACTTCTGGGTTGAGTTTATTCTGCCATACCATTTCTTCAATATAAATATTTTTGAGTGGGTTTATTTGATTTCTTCTGTCATGTACTTTCCATTGCTTTCTTGAGCCACATATTCTAATATTCCATTGGGTAAAGTCACAAGTCCAAGACCAGCATCATTGGTAGACAAATACACTATGTTTAAGAGAAGGCATTGCAAAAGGGCATGGTTTATAATTCTATTAAAGGAGGGGGAAAGATTTGAGAAAAATAATTAAGTATATCAGAAGACTATATTTGCTAAAGAAAATAAATCCATAATTAAAGACCTTCCTTCAAAGACATTTTAGACCTAGGTATTTTATTTGCTAAATTAACTCATTTATTTTAGGAAGACTCTTATACAACATCTTTCAAAGAAGAAAAAAAGAGAGTAATCTCTCCAAATCATTTTATGAGGCCAGTATAACCTTGATACCAAAATCTGGAAAAGATACAAGAAAAAAGTAATAGGCCAATGTCTTCCATGAACACAGACTCAAAAATCCTACACAAAATTCTGCAGCAAATCAAATAGACAGTGGTATAACAGACTGTTAAATATGAAAGAATCAATTATTACTGAACACAATAATATGGATATTATTGAATGAAATAATCCATATACAAAAGTGTGTGTGTGTGTGTGTGTGTGTGTGTGTGTGTGTGTGTGTATGCACTCCATTTATAGGAAGCTTTAGAACAAGCAAACTAATCCATGTTTATAGAATATATGTTACCTAGTGGGGCTTTGATTGGTAGAAGACACCAGGGAGTCTTTTGGGTGACTGGAAATGTTCTGTATTTTATCAGTGTCATGGTTTCATAGGTATATTTATTTGTAAAACTCTATTGAACTATATACTTAAAATTTGAGCATTTTACTGTGTGCATTTTAAAACTTCAGTTTTAAAAGTTTCCCCAAATTTTCCCACTAATACTTATGATTAAGTATCTCCTCGGGATCCCTGAGGAGATTTTAAATACATATTTACTAATTCTCTTCTAGCTCTGAAAATCTGTGGTTCTACTGCCAACCTTTTCTGGTTGATTAGAACCTTTACTATGCCTCCTTAACAACAGCAGATCAATACTAAAAACAGCACTAAAAGCTTTAGATAATATAGCATATATCTAAAAATAGTTATAACAGCTTAAGTAAGATAAACATTTGAAAGACCATACATTATTTTGGATGGTCTGCAATATTCTTGAAAATCTCCATAGTGAGAGATAAACCCATGTCTTAATTAGGACAATAGTATATTTTTACAAGGGCCAACAACAACAAAAAAAAATTAAAGCTGAAATATTGCAAAGCCAAGTTGGTAGGCAAATATATGGTTTTTCAGCTCTGGAGGAGAGCTAAATCTAAATGTCAAATTATGTAACTGAATGTTTTACCCTCTACAGCTTCAAAGGAATGGAAATGCCAACAGCAGAGTTCCTGAAGTTTAGAGACATTCAATTTATGAAATAGTAGAAAAATCACAGTTGAGAATATGAAAATCTGCATGCTAGTTCTGGCTATATCACTTGTTGGTTGCATGATTTTGGAAAAGTCATTTAGAGTATTTGAGTTTTTGTTTCCTCACATACAAAATTGATATTAATATTATGTACCTCCAAAAAGTACAGAAAGACCATAAATTGAGTACAACTAAATTCTATCAATTATTATCCTCACTATTCATCCCCCCAGATAATTCTTGAAATGTTTATTGTAAGGATGGTTTTATAACACTTTTGTCCCAATAGCCCAAACTATTTGGAACCTTCAAGAATCCATATGGATTCTTCTGGGCAAATGAAAACACATATTAGAGTTTTAAGAATACATTTGCAGGATATGTCACAGGAAATAAACTGAGGTCATTTTCTTTCCAAAATATAATAATTCTCCCTAAAGAAAAAACTTTCCTCTAAATTTTTGCTTAAAGAAAAGTGAGAGACTACTCTAGGATTGGACCAATTCAACATTAGCTAGATCTTTCCAAACCAATTCCTTCTGCCAAGTATAGCATGCCTATGAGAACTCCCCAATTGTCAGTTTGTGCTTTTCCACATCTAAACATGGTTTTGAATCCCATGTTATTAAGTCAATCTCTCCAGTCCCCTGTTGCCCGACTCTTTCAGACTAAGCTCTCTATTTCTGCTAGCCCTGGCTCACCAGCAGTCCCAACATATCTCTAGAATGCTTTTCCTCCTCTGCCAGCCTGATTCACTCCTACGCATGTTCTGAGACTCAGCTGAGGTGTTACTTCCTCCAAGAAGCTTTATTTAACCTATGTGAGCTTTATCAAACTCACATAGGTACCTCCTCTATGCTCCTTCTGCAACCTGTATTCCTACCCCAGCAATCATCATGCTATATCTTTAAACATTTATTTGGTTGGATGCATTTCTCCTTGCCCCAAATGAAAAATTCTTAAGAATAAGACTTATTTTTATTCTTGTTTGTATCCTGGCATTTGGTAGGCTCCTGTTAGAATGTTTGCAAAATAAGTGAATGAATGAATGAATGAATGAGTGGATCCATAAATAAACTAACCAATTAAATGTATCATCCTCTTTCATTCTAGCCTCCCTGATTTTGTTCTTACCACTTAGTCTCCTTGGATTTCTCCCTTATATCTACCCAAATCCTACTCTTCATTCAGTTTCTGCCTTGAGGATATATTGAGAATATGATAAAAGTAATATATACTTCTACTCTCAAAGGCCTTTCAGTAGATTAGGGAAGAGGTAGACACAAATAGTTGTCTGTGATACAGGGCAACCAAGATAGGGCAGAGTGAAGTTGTAGAGTCCGTGGATCATAGAAAAAAGGACAATCCTAGCCTGGAAGATCAGGGGTGTCTTTCTACAGAAGGCTCTGCCTGATCTAAGACTTTAAGGGCAGATAAAATATCCAGGCAAAGGTTAAGGATCTGAAGTAATGCAAAACATTTCAGACAGAAAGAAACCTATAAAAATAGATACAGAGACATGAAACAACATGGTTTGGGGGAATAACCTAGAATCAATGTAGATAGTAAGGTTAAAGGACCTGTCTAGGTCCTAGGGCAAGCTAGTCAGTAAAAAAAGATGGGAGTAAAACCCAGGCTTCCCAATGCTAAGTCCAAGACTAATTCTAGTATCCCAGAAAACATTACTGTCAGATTGCATGTGACTAGCTTCTATAACACTCCAAGGGAAAATGCCCAAGTGTGCCACTTGGTCTTTTCCTGGTGGACCTTACTCCACAGGACGCCTTTCTCAGATTTTGTGGCAGATCTCCAGGAAAGTTTAGCAATTGATTTGATAATTCAAAGACTGTCACATGGCAATACACTTGTATTGTGCTAAAATTCTATTACTCTGAAATGTTCAAACCACCATAGCAGTTTGGAGCCCAGTAGTGACTCAATGGAGCGATGAAAACAAAGCCCAGATGTCACCCAAGGATAAATTTCTCTGACAACATATCTTGTCTAAAGAGTGCCAAAAAGAGCTGGGTGTGGTGGCTCACACTTGTAATCCCAGTACTTGGGAGGCTCAGACAGGAGGAGTGCAGGTCCGCAGCCAGCTTCAGCTACTTAGTGAGGCCCTCCGCAACTTAGTGAGAACCTGTTTCAAAATAAAGAATAAAAAATAGGACTGGGGGTGTAGCTCAGAGGTAGAATGCCCCTGGGTTCAATCCACAGTACCGCAAAAAAATAAAGTGATAAAAAGTACCATAATAATTGTACATTCATGAGGTAAATGGTTTGTGAACTAAGATGCTCAAAAATGTTTCAGTTATCCCAATTTTAAAGTATGTAAGAATATTCCACCCACTGCAACACATAGTAACTAATGCCTACTGTGTTAGACCTTCCATGTTCATAAGCATCATTCCTAATAATTAATGCTGCAATGTCAATGTCAATATTTCTATTAAAGAGTTGAGAAAACAGATGCGCAGAGATATTGTCACATTCCTGAGGTCACAAAGCTTATAGAGTTGGAGGAAGGATTCAAACTTGAGTCTGTATGACTAAAGACATTGAATTTCTAAAGTCAGGGATAAATGTGCAGTTGGGTAGGTCCTACCCATCTCTTTTCACCCACCCCTCAAACTTAGTGACAATGGTTGTGGGAAAACAGAAAAAAACCTCAGAGTCAGGAGACCCTAGTTATTTAACCACTTCTTTTCTGTGTGGCCTCATTCCTATTGTTAGGAGTATGTCTAAATGATTTCTAAGGCCTCTAATAGTTCTGACAGTTTGTGATTCTGAGAGATTTTAAAATATTCTTATATAACAACTTCCCCATGAAAAGGTCATGGCCCTGTGTGTTGCCTGTAGTGGGCAGATAGGAGGATAAAACCCTCAGAGAAATTGAATTGAGTTCTCTGGGCTTATCAAAGTGGAAAAATAGGTACCTAGCTGCCAAAAAGTAAAGAAGTAAGTCCCTGGGAGATGAACTTAGTTAAAGCAAAGTCTCTTGTGTGTCAACACTGTCAGCAGCAACCTCAGTCAATGTCACAAGTGTGGTGAAGACTCAAGAAAAATATGTTGTTGCTTTTTTTTTTTTGCGGTACCGGGGATTGAACGCAGGGGCGTTCTACCTCCGCGCTACGCCCCCAGCCCTATTTTTTAGACTTAATTTTGAAACCGTGTCTCACGAAGTTGTGGAGGGCCTCACTAAGGAGAGAGAGACAGAGAGAATGAGAGAGCTGAGGCTGGCCGCGAACCCGGATCCTCCGGTCTCCGTCTCCCAAAGTACTGGGATTACAAGCGTGCGCCACCACGCCCAGCTGTTGTTGCTTTTTGCTGAAGATGATAGGCCCTTTTAACCAAGTGGTATATTAGACCCCCCCATTAGATCTGATCTTAGGGTAAAAGACCCAATATCTTACTGTAGGTACCCTGGCTGGTCAGCATTGTTAATGATTCCTTCCCTGCCTATGTCCAAGGCCAAAGACATGCCAAAAAATCCAAGGCAGCTCATCTCTTTAACTCAATTTTTCCAAACTATGGTCCATCTTGCTTTTCTCATTTTTGTCTGATCCCTAGTTGGTATTCCATTGCCTCACATTTGAACAAAAGGAGCTACATTCAATGGCAATCATTAAAAACACAAATAATAATAAATGCTGGAAGGGATGTGGGAAGAAGGAACTCTGACACATTGTTAGTGCAGACACTTTGCAAATCAGTGTGGAGGTTCCTCAGAAGAATGGGAATGAACCCACGGTATGACACAACTATACTACTCCTTGGTATCTACCCAAAGGGAATGAAATCAGACTACCATAGTAACACATGCATATCTATGTTTATAGCAGAACAATTCACAGTAGCCAAAATATGGACCCAGCCTAGGTGTCCATCAACAGATGAATAGATTACAAAATCATGGAATAGACACACAATGGAATTGTACTCAGCCATAAAGAAGAACAAAATTATGTTATTTGAAGGAAAATATATGGAACTGGAGAATATTATACTAAGTGAGATCAGTCAGTCACAAAAAGTGAAAGGTCAGATGCTTTCCTTCATATGCTAGAGAGAAATTGGGATACAAAAAGGTCTCTAGACAAAGGAAGATAAACCCTAGTGGAGTGATAGAGGGGGCCTAAGGGAGGGCGGGAGGTGGGAGGATAGAGACCCAATTAATGTAACACTTCAATGGACATGATGTACCTACTCAAAATTAGCAATGCCAATCTCAGTGTTGTGCACAGGGAAAGTGAGGGGGTAGGGTGGGAGTTGGGGGGAGACTTACCAAGTGCTGTGTGTATATATGTCTCTATCACTCTAACTTTATCATGATGTACGATTACAATGCACCAATAAAAATAAATAAACAAAGATGTTACATTCGTTTAATTTTAAAACATTTATTGAGTTCATACTATGTGCCAGATACAAGTTCCCCGAAGTCGGTGACAGCTAGGCTAAGATCTGAAGGATGAGTAGGATTTATCCAAAAGAAAGATGGAGGGCAGGTAGCTGGATATGATAAGAAGTCAGGGAGGAGGACAGAGCTGCAAATAGATGGGAAAGTATATACAAAGGACACAACTTAAAGAAAGAGCATTCAAAATTAAAAAGCAGATCAACATTGCTAAAATTCAGAGTATGTCAGGGAAGTTGAAAGAGATGAAGCTGGAGAGGTAAGGATGACAGGACTGTGAAAGAATTCTGTGAAAGAGAGATTCTGCCTCTTATTAACTATATGACAAGTCTCTGTTTCTTTATCTGGAAGATGGCAATAATCTGTCCTACTGCCTGTAGCACTTGGTGTCTAGCATTGAGTAGGCATTTACACATTCACTGAATTTGAATCCTGGAATGGAAAGGAAGGATGGGACCTAAAAAGCATGAGACAGTGGGATTGGACAGGTTTCCTCATGTGACGAGAAAAAGTGGATTTTTTGAGTGGTCTAGGGTTTCTAGTCTGGCATCCAATAAGATGGCAGACCCAGGTTCAATCCAAGTACTCAAGTTCTGTGGCTGTCATGGTTTCCTAAAATTCAGAGTATAGAATCACACCAGCAGCTTCCTCACTCTTCATGCTGTGAGTTCTCTACGGAGCCTAAAAAGTTGCCAGCCATGAGATTCTTTTCCCCTCCAATGCAAACACACATGGCACAGGCATATGATTCCCATCTGGATCCACCCCCAACTTCCGGCCAGAAGGCTGCTGTGTAGGCAGGAATGTCTGCTTTTGAATTTGCCAGCCTAACCTGGCACCCTGAGCTAGCCCTCTCCAAAGAGTAAAACACAGACCTGGCAAAGCTCACAATTCTGTAAATTCCTCTCAGGGTCCTATCCATCTTTATCTCTTTCTTGTCTGGCAGAAGAGGTTGACCTAGGCTGGGTACAGTTTGCTCAGATCAAACAAATGGGTTTGTATTTCTGGCCAAGAACAGACAGTCTTTCCTTAATCCAAGGAACAGATGCTGGCCCAGGAGGAAAATGGGCTCTAAGTCCCGCCCATCACCCTAAAGCCATTAGGGCCAGGAACTGCTTTCAAAGCAACATACCCCCCCCCAGTTCCCTGATGGCATCAGTGCCTAGCCACTGCAGAGTTATTACCATCATCATCCCTGCTGGATTCTCTGCCCCAGTTGAATTGGCAACATTCCTTCTATTTGCAAACAGATTGCACAATAAGAACCCCAGGAAGGATACAGGCTGGCCAGGCTCCAAGGACTTTCAGCAGCAATCATGCTAAATCAGGGCTGCATCCTACTCCCTCAACAAGAGCAGGTGCTAGCACTGCCTCCCCGTAGCCCAAGGGCACCTGGTCTCCCCTTTCTCCTTCATCCCTCCCTCCTTCCCGGAAAAAGCAGCCTGAGGAAAATGAAAGGGCAAAACTTCAAGGGAAATTATGAGCAAGAATCTGTAATCGGGGCCTAAACTGTTCCTGGGTTTTATGGCATGGCTGTTTTATCTCCATGAAAACTGGCCTGGCACATAGCAGCGGTAGAAACTTTCTCTGAATCATTTCCCTGCAAGGTTCTAACCTTCCCATCTCTTCTCTGCCTCAGCCTGATATTCATGGTCCTCCTCAATCTCGTCACTTGTGTGTATGTTCAGCCTTCTCTCCTGAATGGATCCTTCTCCTGCACAATGGCTACTGGCAATTAGTGAGTGTTTATTGTTTTTAACAGGCTTTATGAAGAGTGCTTTATGCATATTTTCTGGTTTACTCATAAAACAATAAAATACAAGAAGTAGTCTATTATTATTCCCATCTCATAGTTGAGGAAACTAGAGCCAGAGATTATAAGTAACTTGCCTAAAGTCCTTAAGCAAGTATGTGAAATGTGTGGATTGAAATATCATTCATTGCTTGAAATAATTTTTCTGAAATAGGTCTTACTGTCTCCCTTTTTACAGATGAGGAAATGTGGATAGGGGCTTAGTAACATGCTCAAAGTAATATAACTTGTGGTGGAATGGAGCTCCACATAAGACCTGCCTGATTCCAAAGCCCTTAGTCTTATCCATTACTACTGTAAATGGGATTAAATTGCAATCTTTCTCTTCCCTCAGGGAAGAGAAAAAAACATCTGTGTCATAATTCAATAGCTCAAATAAGATAGTGTCAACAAAAACATGTTGTAAATAGTACGGCAATATTTGAAGTTAAGTTGTAATTGATATCAATTTAATTCATCTGGTAAAAAACATTTTAGTAATTTTTAGTAGACAACTTGCTTTTTCTTCCTTTCCAAATTATATGTTTTTAATGGATTTTCTGGTCCTATCACACTAGCTAGGACTTCTTGTACTTACAATGTTGAATATGAGTGATGAGAGGGCACATCCTCCCTTGTCCCTGATCTTAAGGGAAATAATCCAGGTTTATTTTTTATAATTAACTAAAACGTTAGTTATAGGGATTTTATTCTGTAGATGTTCTCCATGAAGTTGAGGAAATTCCCCTCTAGTCCTAGTTTGTTGAGAGTTTGTTTTTAATCATAAATAGGTGTTGAATTTTGTCAAATGCTATTTTATTCTTATTTAAATCCTAGTTCTGTCATTACTCTGTGACCTGAGTAAGTTATTAAACCTCAGCAGACCTTTCTTCCTTAATTGGTAAGATGGAAAATGATATTTTTTCTTGAAATGTTATATTGAGGATATAAAGAACAAAAAACAAGGGGTCATATATATGACATTAAAACATAATGAGCCAAGGACACCTTTGTGTAATCATGTTAAAAATCCATCTTGGTAACAAGCCTGGAGAAGGGTTTGTATGCTTTTCTAGCTGTTCCCTGGATGGGAAACCCATGAGTCTCTGTGCACAGTCCCCATATCCCAAGCATGGCCAGCATGATTTTTCTCAATCACAAATCTGGCCATGTCTCACCCTTCTGAAGCTTCTTAAATGGCTTCCTATTGTCCTTGGGACAAATGTCAAGCTCTTTAATACTGGCAGTGTTTGCCTTAGATGATCTTCTCTACATACCTCTCCAGATTAATCTACCTCATTTGTATGCTCTAATTTACTCATGAAAATGATAGCTAACTCCTTCTATATTTTCTCTTCTGTTCCATCCATCTATTGATCTGTGTGTCTGTTTTTATGTCAATACCATGCTATTATGATTACTATAGTTTTGCAGTATATTTTGAAATCAGGTAGTATAATGTCTCCTGCTTTGTTCTGTTTTTTTTTTTTTCTCAAGGTATCGTTGAATATTAGGTTTCTGTAAAGAATGTCATTGGTATTTTTATAGGGAATACACTGAATCTGTAGATCACTTTGGGAGTATTAACATGTTTAACAATATTGATTCTTCCAATCCATGAACATGAATTATCTTTCCATTTTTTGTGTGTGTGCTCTTCATTTCTTTCATCAATATTTTATAATTTTTATTTTAGAGATCTTTCACCTCTTTCATTAAATTTATTCCTATGTACTTTTGGTAGCTATATAAATGGAATTGTTTTCTTGATTTCTATTTTCTATTTCTATTCTATTATTTCAGATCATTGGCTCTTGGCATATAGCAACACTACTGATTTTTGCATGTTCGTTTGTATCCTATAACTTTAGTGAATTCATTTAATAGTTATAATAATTTTATGGTTGGACTCTTTGGGATTTCTGTGTATAAGATCATGTCACCCAGAAACATGAACTCATTCATCTATAGCCAACTGATTTTTTTTTTTTTTTGCGGTACCGGGGATTGAACCCAGGGGCGTTCTACCTCCGCGCTACACCCCCAACCCTATTTTTTATATTTGATTTTGAAACCAGGTCTCACGAAGTTGCGGAGGGCCTCACTAAGTAGAGAGAGAGAGAGAGAGAGAAAGACAGAGAGAAAGAGAGAGAGCTAAGGCTGGCCGCGAACCTGGATCCTCCAGTCTCTGCCTCCCAAAGTACTGGGATTACAAGCTTGCACCACCACGCCCAGTGCCAACTGATTTTTGACAAAGGTGCTAAGAATACACATTGGAGAAAGGACAGTCTTTTCAAAAAATGACACAGGGAAAATTGGATATCCACATGCAGAAAAATAAAACTAGATTTCATTTCTTGCCAGTCACAAAAATCAACCCAAAATGGACTGAAGATTTAAGTATAAGACCTCATATGTGAAACTACTTAAAGAAAACAGGGGGAATGCATCAGGCATTGGAATGGGCAAAGACCTTTTGGACAAGGCCCCAAATGTGCTAAAAACAAAAGCAAAAATAGACAATTGGGATTACATAAAATTAAAAAGGCCTCTGCACAGGAAAGGAAACAATCAACAGATCAACAGAATGCAAAGACAACCTACAGAATAGGACAAAACATTTGCATACTATACAGCTGATGAAGGGTTGTTATCCAGAATATATAAGGAACTCTGAAATTCCATTAGCAAAAAAACCAAATAACCTGATTTAAAAATGGGCAAGAGACACTTTTCAAAAAAATCGACATACTTTAGACAGATCATGAATCCTCAGGGAAATGCAAATCAAAAACCACAATGACATATCACCTCACTCCAATAAGAATGGTTATTATAAAAAGACTAAAGATAACAAGTGCTGGTGAGGATGTGGAGAAAAGAGAACCCTCGCACACTATTGGCAGGAATGTAAATTACCACAGCCATTATGGAAAATGGTATGGAGGTTTCTCAAAAAATTAAAAATACAATACCATATGACTCAGCAATCCCACTAGTGAGTATATATCCAAAGGAAATGAAATCAGTATCTTCATCTGTACTCCCATGTTCATTGCAGCACTGTTTATAATAGCCAAGAAATGGGAACAACCTAAGGATCCATCAGCTGATGAATAGATAAAGAAAATGTGGGACTATACATATACACAATAGGATACTATTTATCCATAAAATGAATGAATCAAATTTCATCATTTGCACCAACATGGATGAAACTAGAGATCATGATGTTAATTAAAATAAGCTAGACATAGAAAGACAAGTACTACATTATCTCATCCGTATGTGGAATCTGAAAATAAGTTGGTTTCAAATAGATTGAGAGAAGAATGGTGGTTACCAGAGACTGGAAAGAGTAGGGGTAGGAGGGATGGGAAATGTTGATTAATGGGTACTAAGTTACAGTTAGATAGGTGTAAGTTCTGGTGTGCTATTTCACAGTACAGTAACTTGAGAAAACAATAATGTACTATATATTTCTAAAACCTAGAAGAAAGGATTTTGAAAGTTTTTACCATAAAGAAATGATAAATGCTTGAGGTGATAGATATGTTCAACTTGATGTAAACAATACATAGTATATACGTGTATTTATACATTATAGGGCACCCCATTAATGTGTAAAATTTTAATATTTTTACGATCAGTTAAGAAATAAAAAACAAACCCTGCTTTCTTCTTGCACTGCCTACACTTGCTCTCTCACAGCTTTGTTGACTGTGATTTAACTGTCTGGTTCTGATCTGTTTCTCCTACTAGATTGTGGGCTACTTGAGGACAATGGCCATATCATGTTTATTTATGGCATACAATAGATACTGGGATGTTTGCTAATTTAATAAGAAAAGAAAGATCCATAAATAGGCTTTTGCATCAGGATGCATTGTGAAGTAGACATTGACTAATCTATATCTCCCAATTCACAGTACCATTTCTGTTAGAAGTTTCTAAATTAATCCTGGTTGTGGGACAATTAGACCCCCAACTGATTTCCTCTCAGAGGGAAAAAAAAAAGAAAAAACAGGCATTATTTTATCACACAGCAAACCTTCCTCTTTTCTTCCTCTCACCTTCTACCATTTTTTTAAATAGCAAGCCAGCTGAGAAGTAGTAATTATGAGAAAATCTGCACTATAATTATTGTAGCACTTAACTTTGTATTGACATCTGTAAAAGAAATAATTCTTGGAATTGATGAACAATCATGTTTTACATACTTTTCTTTCACATGACACATGTCCTAACAGTTTTGAAAATCAAGATTTTATATTCTGAGGGGAACTCTTGATATATAAAAAGTAGTACATTGAATTTCAGTATGAGTTATTTCACTAGAAAACCTGTAGGAATTTATTACCTGAAGAATACTTGATGTGGTAACTGAAGAAGATAGACAGATTCTAGGGAAAAAATCCAGAGATCACCTACTTGTAGGTGTTTATTGGTTCCTAGTTCTGTCTAAAACATAGATAAGTGGATGAGACTTGGAAATAGGCAAAGGCCACAATAAAAATCCATCCTACTCACACTCTGAACCACTTATTTATTCAATAGACCAGGGGTGGCAGGTAAGATGATGAATATCTATCCATTAATGACTCTCTATTGCCCCCACACATGCTGAACCTCACTTCCAATGTCTGAAGCAAATGTACAATGCCTACTCAGTAGAGTTATTGTGAAAATGCAAATTCAATAAGTAATGTGTGAAACTGCACATTTTACATTATAAAACAACTTAAAATGTTAGACATAATTATTACTAAAAATGTTTTTCAGGATTTTTTTCAACAACAGTCTTTGATCAGATGTCAGTACATAAGAATATAAAGACCTAGTATAGAGAAGAGAGGAAAATGTCAGGCTAGAGGAATCCACTGTATAGTAGCTGCTCTCCAAAATTGAAGCAAAACATCAGTTCTGTGGCTGAATAATGAGGTAGACAGGCTTTTGGAAGCACCAGAAGGCAACTCTGAAAGCTGGCAACCAGGAAAAAAACCTCAGAAATATCAGTTATTAGAATAGAAAGAGAATAAAATGAATTAGCTCTACCAGATATGTGGTATTATGATGGGAAGGTAAAGGTCCCCTCCAACAAACTGAAAGAAAGTTTCCCAAGGAGTTTAAGGAGATTCTGCTGTCCAGCAAAACTGAAATCTGAGCCGAAAAGATGCTCGGATACTGTGAAATGAGCCAGCATGGGAGAGAATCCTGACACTTTCAAGCAGATTTAGTAAAAGCCGGAAGCAGGGCTAGCTCAAAAATCCTCATTGTTTAAACTCTCTATGCGGGAGATTTGAAATCCTTGCAGTTTTCCTTTTTTTCCCTTCTTTCTTTATATTTTTTTTCTTTTTCTCTTGTTCTTGTTTTGCTTTCTTTTCGTGTACCCAAGATCCAATGGCCACCCATGCTTTACTTCTCACTGCTGGGGTTGGCACTCAAGCTGTAAGTCAATCTAAGCACAGGAATGAGACTGTGGTACAGACTTGGGGAAAGCCCTGGGAGGTGACAGGAGCTGAAAATGCTGGCCTGCAGGTCTGCAGGGCCGAGAAAACCAGAGTGCTTTCATTTTTAATTAGCAGTCTAAATTCTGTTACAAGGAGCAAGGCTGACAGAGAGTGGAAGTGATCAGGTCTCAATTGGGTAGAAAGTTGCTATGTGCAACATCCCGGTGTGGGCCAGGCCACCTCCTGCATGCCCAAACGTCTCTGGAGGAACTGCTGATATGATCCAGGCACCTCCCAGACCTCTACCTTCAGCACACAAACTGAGAGTCTTGAGAAGTACAGCACAATCTGTATCAGTCCACAGGCTACCCAGTTGAGAGGGTTGGCCAGCAACTACTTCCAGAGCTATGTCATCAACCCATATACAGTGTGGGTGAATCAGCTCTGAAACAGAAAAAGCTTCCCCAACACTTCCTGGCAGGCAAGGAGGGACAATGCTCAGCCTATAGACTCCCCTAACAAGTTTGACCTATTTGGGTCAGAGCTGAAAACAAACAGTATGAAAATTGTGTCCCACAGACCTCCTCATAGCTGGAAGATTCTAAAGGGGAAGTCTTGGCAAGAAGTTCTTTTAAATACCTCCATTTTAAATACCTCAGCAAGGAGAAAATCACATATTTTTATAATTGTTGCATTACCTGTTTTGTATAAAGTGCTTTGCTGTGTATTACCTCATTATTTGGTTTTTATAATTCTAATTTTATGTATTTTTCAATGAATTAGATTTTTTCTTGATATCTCTTTTCTTCTTTCCATCTCCATTTCTTTCCTTTTTCTTTCATCCTTCTCTCTCCTCATTTTAACTTCTGTCTCCCTTCTTTCCCTCAATAATTTTTCTTTTTTTCCCCTTCTTTCATTATAATTTAGTATTAATTATACTATTTCTAATGGTTAACTTTTTCAGTCTATTTTATATTATTTCTAACTCACTTTTGTCACTGGTAAGTACAGTTGTAGAGATCATTCGTAATATTTTTAATATATGTTGTTATATGGTTTGCTCTTAAGTTACCACTTTTACTGGCAAATTCTATTCTCTCAAAGTCATGCTGGTGGTTGAACTTAACACTTTTGATTATATACTCCTAGCTAAGGGCATATTGTAAAGATACAACTGCTTACTAAAAGACCCTCACATAATAGAAAAAGAGGAACCTGTCACAACAGATATAAAAGTAACATAGAACCTCTGAAAACATGAGGTCTAAAGCTAACAAAACACCTCCAAAAGTCTATAACCCACCAATAACTGAATCCACAGATATAAAAAATGGATGAATGGCAAGATGAATAATTCAGAAAGTTGATTATGAAAGTAACTACTAAATTAAAAGAAGATCTAAGGAATTAACTAAGGGAGAAAATGCAAGATATGAAAGAACATTTCAATAAAGAAATTCTGAAAAAGAACCAAAATCTTGGAAATAAAAGGCACAATAAGTCATATAAAAACTCATTTTAAAGTATTTCTAATACATAAATAAAGTATAATACACAATCTCCCAGCTTGAAGACAATGTGGACAGATTTGAACATCAGACATTATTAAAGAAAAAAAGAAACTATGACCAGAGTATAAAAGAACTCTGGACAATATTAAGCAACCAAATGCAAGGCTCGTAGGCATTGAGGAAGCAGCAGAAAGGCTAATGGTGTTGATAACCTTTTCAGTGAAAGAGGAGAAAATTCTCCAAACCATCAGAATGAGGACATCCAGATACTAGAGGCATTTAGAAACTCAAATAGACAAAACCAGAAAAGAACTTCTCCATGATACATTATAATGAAATTGCCCAAATTTCAGAACAAAGGAAAAAAATTAAAGCTGCAAGAAAGAGATCCCAAGTTACATACAAAGGAAAGGCAATCAGAATAGTGACTGATGTCTAAGAATTAACCCTTAAGTCCAGGAGGGCTTGAAAGGATGCATTTGAAATGGCTTGTGAATGCATTTGAAAAGCCGTAAAAGAAAATAACTGATAAGATTCTTATATCCAGCAAAGCTATCCTTCAGAATCAAAGGAGAAATTAAAAAAATGGAGGATAAACATAAACTAAAAGAATTCATGGTAACTAAGCCAGCATTGCAGAAGATACTGAAAGGAATCCTACATAAGGAATAAGATAAAAATGACCAAGAGAGCTCAGGAAAGAATAAATCTCATTAGAAGAATGAGAACCAGGACTGAACCAAACATTAGAAATAAATCAAAATGACAGACCTCTCTACAATAGTACAAAATGTAAATGTTCTCAATCCTCTAAAAAAAGACATAGACTGGCAGACTGAATTAAAAAACAAGACCAAATTAAATTTTGCCTGCAAGAAACATACCTTATAGACAAAGAAAGTGAAAGTGAAAGGATGGAAAATAGTATTCGATGCAAATGGAACCTGAAATCAAGTAGGAATAGCTATGCTTATATCCAACAAAGCAACTTCAAGACCAAATTAGTTAGAAGAGACAAATACTACTACATATTACTTAATAGAACAATCTAACAAGAGGATGTAACAATAGTAAATATTTATGCCCCCAAATATTGGTGCACCTAATTACATAAAACAAACACCACTCTACATAAAGGCTCAGGAAAGTCCCAATACAATAATACTGGGTGATTTTACTCCACCTTTCTCAATAATACGTCATCTAGTTATACAATCAAAAATACCAGAGTTAACCGGGCGTGGTGGTGCACGCTTGTAATCCCAGTACTTTGGGAGGTGGAGACCGGAGGATCCGGGTTCGCGGCCAGCCTCGGCTCTCACTCTCTCTCTCCCTGTCTCTCTCTCTCTCTCTCCCTCTCTCTCTCTCTCTCTCTCTCTCTCTCTCTCTCTCTCACTCCTTAGTGAGGCCCTCCGCAACTTCGTGAGACCCCGTCTCAAAATGAAGCATAAAAAATAGGGCCGGGGGCGTAGTGCGGAGGTAGAACGCCCCTGCGTTCAATCCCCGGTACCACAAAAAAAAAAAAAATACCAGAGTTAAAACTTACTATTAATCAAATGGACTTAACAGATATCTACAGAACATACCATTCAACAACAGGGGAACACATCTTCTTCCTAGTTTCTCATGGAACTTTTTCCAAATTTGATCACATTTTAGGCCACAAAGCAAAAAAGTTGATTCCCAGCAAAAAAAGATTCATAGAGACCTTTGAGGATGAATACCAATGCTCTGCAAGTTATTTTCTGACATAAAAGGGAGGAAGCACTCCCAAGTACATTCTACAAAACCAGTATCACCCTAATACCAAAACTAGGACATATCAATAAGGACATGCCAATGAATGGATATTATAGACCAATATCCTTGATGAATATAAATGTAAAAATCCTTAATAAAATATTAGCCAATCATATTCAAGACACATTAAAAAGATTATACACTATGATCAAGTTGGTTTCATTACTGGGATACGGGGTGGTTCAACAAATGCAAATCAATAAATGTAGTACACCACATAAATAGAACCAAGGACAAAAATCACGCAATCACCTCAAACAAAATCCAGAACCTATTTATGATTTTTAAAAAATTCTGAAGAAACTAGGAATACACGGAACTTACTTCAACATCATAAAAGCTATATATGACAAATTCAAAGTCAACATCATACTAAATGGGGAAAAATTGAAAGCATTCCTCTAAAATCATAAAAAGACAAAGGTGCCCATTCTCACTACTTTTACTCAGTATAATACTTGAAACTTTAACCAGAACAATTAGGCAAGAAAAAGAAATAAAAGGGATACAAATAGGAAAGGAAATATTCAAAGCATCCCTGATTGCAGATGATATTATCCTACAATTAGAAGATCCTAAAACCTCCACCAGAAGACTTCTAGAACTGATAAATGAATTCATCACAATCACAGGATACAAAACCAACATAAAAAACAACATCTTTTCTATACACCAATAATGAATCTGCTGAGAAAGAAATGGTGAGATTAATTCCATTCACAACAGCTTCAAAAAATAAAATAAAGTAAAACAAAACAAAACACATTGGAAAAATGTAACCAAAGAGGTAAAAGACCTCTATAAAGAAAATTAAATTGCTGAAAAAAGAAATTGAAAATACCAAAAGATGGAAGGACCTCTCATGTTCATGGATAGAGGGAAATGACATTGTTAAAATGGCCATATTACCAAAAGTGATCTACAGATTCAATGCAATCTCCAACAAAATACCAATGATATTCTTCTCAGAACTAGAAAATAAAAACAATCCTAAAATTTATATGGAACAACAAAAGACCCGAAAAACCATAGCAATTCTGAGCAAAATAAGTAAGAATGAAGGCATCACAATACCTGATTTCAAATTATACCACAGAGCCATAATATTAAAAATAGCTTGGTTGTGGCATAAAAATAGACATTTAGACTAATGGAACAGAAGAGAAGACACAGAGACAAACTCACTAGCTACAGTCATCTGATTCTTGACAAAGGTGCCAAAAACTTATGTTGAAGAAAAGACAGCATATTAAACAAATGGTGCTGGAAAAACTGGATATCCATATTTAAAACAAGGACACTAGATCCCTGTCCCTAAATCCCTAGATCCTTTGTACCCTGTGCAAAAGTAAACTTAACATGGATCAAAGACTGAGGGATTAGACCAGAAATTTTGAAACTGCTAGAAGATAACATGGGGGAGATACTCCAACACATAGGCATAGGAAGCAACTTACTCAATAGGACTCCTATAGCTTCGAAAATTATACCAAGAATCAACAAATGGGGTGGCATAAAATTAAAAAGTGTCTGTAAAGGCAACAATTAACTTCATGAAGAGAGAACCTATAAAATGGGAGAAAATCTTTGCCAGCTGGTCTTCTGACAGAGGATTAGAAACTAGAGTAAATGGACAAATGCACTAAAAAGAAATTTCTCAAAAGATGAAGTATGAATGTTCAACAAATACATGGAAAAAATGTCCAACATATTTAGCCATCAATGAAATACAAATCAAAACTACACTAAGATTCCATCTCTAGTCAGAATGGCAATCAGCAAAAATACAAATAACAATACATGCTGAAGAGAATGAAGGGAAAAGAAGACCCTTATACACTGTTGGTGGTAGTATAAATTAGTACAGTCATTATAGAAATCTATGTGCAGAGGTTCCTCAAAAGACTAGGAATGGAATAACCACATCACACAGCCATATTACTCCTCATTATTTATCTAAAAGAAATCAGTATGCTATAGCGATACATGCATCCCTATATTTATAGCAGCATCATTCACAACAGCCAATTTATGGAACCAGCCTAGGTGTTTGTTAACAGATGAATAGATAAAGAGAATATGGTGAGTATACACAGTGGAGTTTTATTCAGCCATAAAGAAAAATAAAATTGTGTCATTTGCTGGAATATGGATGGAACTAGAGAGCATTAAGTTAAGAAAACTAAGACAGACCCAGAAAACATCATCTATTTTTCTCTCATGTGTGGAATCTAGAGAGAAAAATAAAAGTGGGGGGAGAATCTCATGAAAATAGAAGGGAGACCATTAGTGTAGAGGAAAGAGATTAGAGGGAAGTAAGAGGGGTGAGCAAGGATAAATACTAGGGAATGAAATTGATCAAATTATGTTATATGCAACTATAAATATGCCACAATGAAACCCACTAATCTGTATAATTAATATGCATCTAAAAAAGTTTAAGAGTTATGATTAAGGTGCTACTTTGAAAAAAAAGACCTAATTTAAATTATTATATTTATTATGATCACTTATGGCCACAAATATTTGTCAATATTTATATTATACTTATTGCACTTACACATTTTTTAGTAAGTTACACTAAAATTACCAATTATACTGATATATACTGAGCACCTTCTAGGTGCCTACACTTCTAAGCACTTCACAGTTATGAATTTATTCCTCACAGTGCTACCATCTTCAGGTTAGGTACTACTATATTTTACAGAACAGAAAACTGAGGCCAGAGAGGTTATATAACCAAAAGTTATTTAACTGATATGTGAGCCCCAGCAGCAGCTGCGATCTCAACACTTACAGTAATCTACACTTAATGAAATTATTTCATGCTGGTGTCTGCTATTACACTGGTGTCTGTTTTAAGCTTCTCTTTAATTCAATCAACTGTCATGTAATGAGTTGTGTACACATTATAGGAAATATAGCTGTTTCTTTAAACCAATCAATTACTCACTTAGGATATTATTAAAGGAGATCAGAATATGATCAACATACTTGATATTTTTATCACTGGTCTCAGAAAGTAGTAGGAGTTTATTATTTTATGCCATAATATTGAGCTAGGTTCAGAATTCACCTTTCTGGTCTTTATGCAGGTCATTAAAAGGTACTTTCCAGCCCTATCATATGAATGGTTGTTTATGCAGAGGGTGTTACTAAGCAAGAGAGAAGCCGTTCAGTCACTGAACAATGAAGATCCTATAGCTGCAAATTTTCTGATTCTATGAAATCTAGGAAAATACCTTTGTAATCCCAAGGGATCTGCTGTTTCCAAGAAACTCACATGGCATCCTTTTTGATAAAAGCTTAGGGATCATTGGATTAAAAACAAAAGAAACTCATCCAACTTCCTTTAGGAAAGTGAGGTTTATTATGATTGTTAACATCAGGCCCAAAATCTGGTGTTCATGATTAGAAAACAGTTTCCATCTCCTTCTTTCCTCACAGCCACTGGTTTCTGCCATGTATTCACCCTTCTCTCTCTTCAGTAGGCTTTTCTACCCTTACTTAGCTATGTGTGACCACCACAGCCTTACAGAATGGTGGCCTTGGGGCTCCAAACAATTAGACTTTCTAACTGCTTCTCACAGTCAAACAACAAACCAATTTCCAGGGACAGAATATGTGATTGGTTCAGTTGAATTGGGTAACTACTCCTCGTCTATTTGTGGGTTCAGATCACATGGTGCCTAAGGTTGTCTCTTCTAGGCTGTGACAGGTTCTTCAAGAAGCATGTTTGAGGGTAGAAACAGAAATGGCAGGTATCTCAATAACAGTATTATTCATCTGGAAACAGTCTCATGTGACGGTTTATTTCCTGTTTCAGCTTGAATCATCTGTAGAACATGTGTCTGGTTTCAGGAAAACTGATTGTCATGAATCATTATGGCAGTTTTTAAATATCATCTAATAATAATATAAGTCCACTTTAATTAATAAGGCATTTTAAATGTTTTTAATTTCATCTTTGCTAGTTTAGGCATTCCCTACATCCAGATGTGCCTAGGGAAATTCTGATTTAAAAATGTCATCTCAGTGTAATTAATAGCACCACCCTTTGCTCTCAAAAAAGGCCTTATTTGAATGATAAATCAAAACTGCTTATCACACATACTTAAAACTTGTATTTGGGGTGTTTTATATATAATGTGTAAGTACAGTAAATAGTCCATATGCATAATCTTAAAATGACTGAACATATATTCTGGTGGAGATTTCCTTGTTGTTGTTGTTATTTTGAAGATCACATATTGAGGACTTGACTTGCAATAAACTGGAATGTTCCCCATGTTCTCTCTCAGCCTCTGCATAGTTGTTTCCGGCAACCCCTTTCAGGCTGGGGATATGTGTTCCCTCTCAGACTGATGCAAAATGACAGTCTAAGCAGAACTGTGTACTTTTTTCTACTCTCTTTCTTCTCACCAGTCCCTTTTTTAATAAATATACATGCTTTTATTGGTGCATTATAGTCTCACATCATAATGTAAACCATGTTGACAGTAACATATATGCACACAGCACTTGGTGCCCCCCCCGCCTCCCCATTTACCCCCTTCCCAATACAGAGTACTAAGACTGATGTTGTTATATTCGCATATGTACACATAGTCGATGGTAGTAATTCCATAACGAACCTCAGTCTTCCCTCTCCCCTTCCCTTAGACAACCTCCCTGACTCCACTGAGGTTTCTCCTCCATTACCTGGAGTTCCTCTGGTATCCCAATTACTCCCTAACTTTCGCATATTAGAGAAAACATATGACCCTTCACTTTCTGTGACTGGCTAATCTCATTTAACATAATATTCTCCAGGTCCTTCCATTTTCTTGCAAATGACATAATTTTGTTCTTCTTTATTGCTGAGTAGAATTCCATTGTGTGTATTTCCCATAATTTTGTAATCCATTCATCTGTTGATGGACACCAAGGTTGGTTCTGTAATTTGGCTATTATGAACTGTGCTGCTATGAACATGGGTATGCATATATTACTGTAGTTCTCTGATTTCAACCCCTTTGGAAAGATACCCAGGAGTGGTATAGCCAGTCCCTTAGTTGTGGGGAGAAGGGGAAGTAAATGTGAGGTATTTCAGAGGGCTTTCCTATGACACAGATTGTTTACTGACTGAGAACAGGCAGAATCAACCGGAGGCAGCAACTTAACCAAGTCAAGTCAGACTGGCTTGTAAGACCTTAAAGGCAACTTTGCAAATCACAAACTGGATCATCTGTTTATGGCTTACCTGGAATAAGTTAAATATATACTGGAAATGGGAAATTAATGCGTAAGGAGAAAGAGCAAAATTTAAATGGTTTAAAATAGGCCCCACTGTAAATTGGATATTTATATAATCTTTGAAAATCTCTAAAATTCTATATATTAAGAAAATATAGATAGGCATGGTGGCACACACCTATAATCCTAGTACTTAGAAGGATGAAACAGGAGGTTCCCAGGTTTGAGGCCAGCCTCGGCAACTTAGCAAAACCCTCAACAACTTAGTGAGACCCTGTTTCAAAATAAAAAATAAAAAGAACTGAGAATGTAGCTCGGAGGTAGGGCGCCCCTAGGTTCAATGCCCAGTACCCAACCCCGCTAACAAAAAGAAAGAAAATACAACTTACATGAATCTACCTTTCTGTTCAATAAAAATATAGTATTATTTTTATTTAAACTGAAGAGACTAAGATTAACAATTTGGAGAATTCACTATGAAATTTGAGTGACCCCCTAAATGAGACAGGCAAGACATTAAGGGTGAGATCACTGGACCAGCAATCAAATGCCCCTGAAGTGTAGAAATAACAGAAACATGAGGTTATTTGTTAAACATGAGTCTTATAGTGGAGGAAAATAACAGAGCAGGACACAAAGCCTATAAAAACATAGCAGGAATTTGGCGGGAAAGGCCAAAAAATTAAATTGCAGGTATGTATATTCTACTATAGAATATTTGGTCACATGCAATTGCTGCCTTGACATTGCCCATGACATATTTTCATATTTTTCATATAATGACAGTTTAAATGGGGCAACATTTCTCAAAGTATGTTTCTTGGAAGACCGGCTTTTTCAATATACTTTGGGGGAAAAAATGTGTCACATTTAAGTAAATATAGGAAAACTTGTAGACTATCTTACCCTCATGAAATTCACTTTGCACATTTATATGCCTAATGGTCTTCGAGTTCCTTTTAGTAGCTAACCTAGTTGTTTATGCAGTGGCAGTTCTTATCATCATAATGTTTTTTCTCCTTTTTCAGATGAGAACCCAGAGACTGAGAGAGTTTAGATCACTAGTGTGAAGGCAAGATGAACTCTGCTCCTCTGCTCTCTCCACTCTACATGCTGCCTCAAATGTGGCCATATTCTCTTTAACTACCTCTAAGTCCACTAATTGCAGTGTGCAAATAGGCAATACCAGATACGTCTGAGAAAGAAGTATTCCTCTGGAATGGGACTCTCATGTTCTCTTGAATCTGGCCATCTTATAATATATCCCCTTGAAACAAGTGGAAAATTCCATATGTGGCAAGACTGTCACTTTTCCAAAGGCTCATGCAGAAACCACTCAGTCTTACTGCTGACCACGTCTACCCATACCCTGACTCTCAACACAGAGATCAGCTCAGTCTGTTTGATAAACTCCAGATTCACCTGATGAGGTGAAAGAACATGGTCTTTAGAGGGAAACACTCCTGGGTCAGAATCCTGGCTTTATGATCAAGAAGCTATTAAGTCTCTTCTTCCTTATTTGTAAAATGGTATCAAATGAATGAGTCCAACCCAGGAAAGTGGATGTGAAGATTAGACATACTCAAAATAAAATGCCTTGAACAATACACAATATTAATACATTTATGTTCCAAACATTCACTCTGTGCCTACTAGTGCTAGCAACCCAGTCTAACAAAGAATGAAGCCTCTCTATGCACTGTTATGGTGCTTCAGAGACACACAGCTGCCTCTGTAGTCAGCCATTCTCTGTGCCTGGGACACAATTTTACTTTCACATCTTCTAAGGCCTCCTAAGTAGATCAAGAAAATGAATTTAAGAAACATCTCTCCAATATGAAAAGACAAATCATATATGTCTACATACTTTTGTGATAATACATACACAACTAAAATTACTTTTAATTTTACTATGTTTAAGTCATTTAAAGGGACCAAAAGTGTAGTTTAAATATTCTATTGTAGCCGGACATGGTGGCGCACGCTTGTGATCCTAGTACTTGGGAGGCGGAGACCAGAGGATCCGGGTTCGCGGCCAGCCTCAGCTACTTAGTGAGGCCCTCCGCAACTTCGTGAGACCCGGTTTCAAAATAAAGTATGAAAAATAGGGCCAGGGGTGTAGCGCGGAGGTAGAACGACCCTGGGTTCAATCCCCGGTACCACACACACACAAAAATTAAATGTTCTATTGTTTGTTTATATTCAGCACAAATGTGTATGTCAAATATTGTTACATGTATTTGGGTGATTAAAAATGTAGATACATCAGATAGTTTAATGTCTATGCAATATTTAGCAAATTTCACTATAACAAAGTGATTAAAGAGTTCTGGAAAAAGGCAAAACACAAAGGAAGGTATATTCTCTGGATGTTCTATCTGGAAAAAAAAACCTTAGAAGATTAGTCCTCTCATCTCAACAAATGATAATCAAGTTCTAGAGAAGAGAAATATGCCCTAGATTACATGGCAAATAAAGAATTAGGACCAAGTCTCCCCTGCTTCTTTGCCCAGTGTTCTTTATACCAAAGGACTAAAAATAGAAAACATTTTTCTTCTTCTAACATTCGTATTTAATGGCTAATCAGCTAGATGGAAAGAACAGAAAGAGAAAAGGCAGGTTGGAAGGAATTGTAGAATATATTCTGGGAATAGCAAGTGGATGCAAAAGGCGGAAGTTAGTAGGCAGGAGGATGGGAGAATGCAAAGGGACATGACCCTATTGAGCACTACGTAATCGGCCATGTGATGCAACCTTTATGCAAGTTCTTATTTAATCTGAGAGATGGCATCCAGGTTATACTTCTCAGGCCATGTGTTCTTTGAGTGCGGATATCATCATATAGGCTGGGTATGTGAATTGTTGAGTGCAAACTTACTGACAGTGTGATATCAACCAATTCAATCCGATCATCAATATAAATTGACTAAAAAGGTAAACTATGTTTACTAGTGTAGGTGTAGCAGATATTTTATAAGGTAGGAAATGAGTTCTGGTCTAGGCTTAATGTTCTGTGACCTTTTGCAAATTACTTCACTTGCAATGTTAATTTAATTGCTATATGGAGCCTTTTTTTTTTTACCGGTTAATGACAATGCTTACTGTGTTATCCAAGAGTTCTTAAGTTCATATTTCTCTCTTTTTAAATTTTAGATTGCATTGTTGTTTTTATTTATTTACTATTGGTGCACTGTAATTACACATCATAGTGAGGTTCAGAGTGATAAATACATACATGCACGCAGAATTTGTTGTGTGTTTCCTTCCAGTTCCCACCCCACTAATCCAGTCCCCATGGATAGTCTTTACATTGATACAAGTAAGTTCATGAATGAACAAAGGGATATTTGAATAGTTACCATGTGTTGCAAGTATTAATATGCATAGGAATGACCTGAGGAGTTTGTTAAAAAAATACACAATTGCCAAACTTTGGAACCAGCCAAGGTGTCCATCAACAGATGAATGGATCACAAAACTATGGGATATGTACACAATGGAATTTTACGCAGCCACAAAGAAGAACAAAATCACATCATTTGCAGGGAAATGAAGAGAACTAGAGAACATCATGCTAAGCGATATTAGTAAAACACTAAGAGTAAAAAATCGGATG
>PVJS01020477.1:0-32538 GCA_004027185.1 Glis glis
AAAAAAAAAAAGAAATGTAAACTTATAAACAGAAATAATGTTTAGAGCAAGATGGTAGACAGATAATCACTGAGACGATCTTCTGTCCCTGTCTCCTCTGTATCAGCACACTAAAAAAAAAAAAAAAAAAAAAAGATGGACTATAATAGAATAGCAGCGAAGATCAACTATCACAAAGTACTGAAAGCAATGTAGATGTTCAAGTCCACCGGTGCATGGCCCACGAAAGCAAGGCAACAAAGCTATACTATTGGTTTTTTTATTTATTTATTTATTTATTTTTTTGCGGTACCGGGGATTGAACGCAGGGGCGTTCTACCTCTGCGCTACGCCCCCGGCCCTATTTTTTATACTTTATTTTTGAAACCGGGTCTCACGAAGTTGCGAAGGGCCTCACTAAGTAGAGAGAGAGAGAGAGAGAGAGACAGGGAGGGAGAGAGAGAGAGAGAGAGAGAGAGAGAGAGAGAGACGGAGAGAGAGCGAGAGAGCTGAGGCTGGCCGCGAACCCGGATCCTCCGGTCTCCGCCTCCCAAAGTACTGGGATTACAAGCGTGCGCCACCACGCCCGGCCAAAGCTATGCTATTGGGATTCCTGCAAAACACCAGTGGAAAGCGCCACAGCACAGCACCAGCCACGCTGTGCACCACGGTGGGGAAGCATTCCCTCAGGACAGTGTGCTGCATTGTTCCCGTTGGCCAAACTCCACAGGTGGAGGTAGCAGGAAGTAAAGAGCTTTCCGATTTGCTAAGCAATCTTATGTCCAATCCTATGTCCAAAACTCCATCTTTCATGCACATGTTGGTTACACTTATAAAAGAATTCAGTGTTCATTTTTAGATATTTTTCTTTGTCTATTATTTCTACATACCTTTATAGATTATCACCTTTCAGCAGGAGGTAAAGCAAACCATCTCTTCTCATCTTGAAATAATCCTGCAGGTAGTTAGAAACAAGGTTTTACAGAAGAAAATGAAAAAAGTAGAAAAAACATGGGTCATCGATGGATATGTTATGAATATCTCAATATTTACTGAGAGTGATTTTGAAGTAAGTGTTGTAAACAATAAAAATTTACAAGCTGGGCGTGGTGGTGCAAGCTTGTAATCCCAGTACTTGGGAGGCGGAGACCAGAGTATCCGGGTTGGCGGCCAGCCTCAGCTACTTAGTGAGACCCTCTGCAACTTCGTGAGACCCGGTTTCAATAAAGGATAAAAAATAGGGCCGGGGGTGTAGCTCTGAGGTAGAATGCCCCTGGGTTCAATCCCTGTACCGCAAAAAAAAAAAAAAAATTACAGGATCCAGAGGCAGGAATGGTGGTGCATGCCTGTAATCCTGGTACTTGGAAAGGTGAGAGAGGAGTTTCTAGGCCAGCCTCAGAAACTTAGATCCTGTTTCTTTCTTTCTTTTTTTGCTGTACTAGGGATTGAACCCAGGGACTTTCTACCTCTGAGCTACACCCCCAGCCCTATTTTTTATTCTTTATTTTGAAACAGGGTCTCACTGAGTTGCGGAGGGCCTCGCTAAGTAGCTGAGGCTGGCCGCGAACCTGCGATCCTCCTGTCTCAGCCTCCCAAGTACTGGCATGCGCCACCACACCCGGCTTCAAAATAAAAAATAAAACAGGGCTGGGAGTTTAGTTCAGAGGTGAATGTCCCTGGGTTCAATCCCCAGTGCCACACACACAAAAACAAAAACAACAAACAAACAAACAGGATCCCTTCACTCACAAGGTGCAGGATCTTATTGGGGAATCAATCTAAAATCACATGAAACAATTGGAAGCAATTAAGAACATAACTATTTTGTACTGACTAAAAAATATGCACACTGGGAGCAAATGGAGAGAGAGGCCTGTACAATGTCTCTGCCACTGGCAATGTCACAGGTAACTGGGAAGCAGCGGAGGTTAGGAAAGGCAGGTCCCATGAGAAAGCAGGTAGCCCATGAGGGGCTGAAACAGCAGATGGCTGACATCAGTAGAGCACCATCACTTTATATACCACGCCGCTTCATTCGAAGACAAGTGCTTTCGTTTGTCCCCTTTTTTTTTTTTAAAGACTTTCAGCTACTCTGAACCCTCACATCTCCCAAGGTACTTTATTCCTTTCTGTGCATCTTGATCTTTCCAAAATTCCCCCTGAGGATATTATTTTGACCACGCCCACAAGACAGGGTCGGGAAGATGTATTTTATCTTTTGAGCATTCCCAAGAACAATAGACCCACAAGTGCTGGCATCTGCAGTAGCAGTTTCTCTCCCTGCCAACCACAGTAGGGACAAATACTTTCAATTCCACCTTTGTACCATTTTCAACCCCAGGAGGGATGTTTTGGGGAGCAAATATGAGAATTAATGGGAAGGTGATGTATGACTTTCATGGGAATCTGTTTTGATTCTTATTAAGCATCTAGTGGAATTATTATTTTTGTGTGTGGTACTAGGGATTGAACCCAAGGGCATTCTACCTCTGAGCTATCCCCCCTACCTCTTTTTATTTTATTTTTGAAATAGGGTCTTGCTAAGTTGCCAAGAGTTTTGCTAGGTTGCTGAGGCTGTCCTTAAACTTGTGATCCTCCTGTCTCAGCCTCCCAAGTACTGGGATTACAGGTGTGCACTACCACACCAGGCTGTCTAGTGGAATTAAGTGAAATGTGAGTTATTTGAAGTAGAACTTCAATCTTTAAAATTAATACAACAACACAATCGTTTAAGCAGTGAACATCTGTACTTATAATGTACACGTTGACATAACACAACTCTGAAAGCTGAAACATCATATCTCGTAAACATGCCTAACCAAGAATATTTCACGTCTTATATTGATATAATTGGACATTTTAGTAAATGGAATGCAAAGATGATTTTTATGATACTCCCTATGGTAATTTTTTAAATTCTGAATTTATTGTTTGAAGCTGGTTTTATCATTTTTATATTTTAAAAATGTTGGTTTATAATTCCAAAAACTATATGGTAGTATGTTTTGTCATTCTTTTTTATTAATATATTTTTATTTTAACTGATACATATTATTGGTACACTGTGACATTTCAATACATGTATACAACATGTAAAGATCAGACTAGAGTAACTGGCATATATATCACCTCGGACATATCATTCCCTTGTGTTGGGAACATTCAAAATCCTCTGTATTTTGAAACATTTAATTAATTGCCAACCATAGTTATACTATTGTGCTATACAGAACAGTAGAAGTTACTCCTCCTATCCAAGTGAACCCCACTCACCATCCTCTCCACCCTCCCTTCTTAATACCCTTTCCAGGCTCTGGAAACTACTTTTTATTCTCTACACTTCTTTGGGATCAAACTTTTAGCTTCCACATATAAGTAAAAACATGTAGTATTTTTCTTTCTGTGCATGACTTATTTCACTTAAATAATGCCCTCCAGTTCCATCCACGTTGCTGCATAGGACAGAATTTTATTCTTTTTTATGACTGGATAATATTCTATTGTGTATATATACCACATTTCTTTATTCATTCATCTACTGATGGACACTTAGGTTAGTTCCAAATCTTGTCTACTGGGAATAGTGCTACAATAAACATTAGAGTGCAGAAGTCTCTCTTTTTAAAAAAAATATGTTTTTATTGGTGCATTGTAATCTCACATCATAAGGAAGTTCGAGTAATAGGGACATACATACACAGCTCTTGGTCAACTTTCCTAGGGCTCTCACCCCACTCCTTCCCCTTCCCCATACTTGATATTAAGATTGGCACTGGTAATCTTATATATGTGAATACCATCAATGAAAGTACATTCTCTTTTCTAAGGAATTTTTCTTCAGTTTGCACAACAGATTATCTGAATTGTGCTTCTTTTTTTCTTTTTTTGCTATTGAATGGTTTTTACTACTTTATGATTGCATTCTTGGCTGATTCTTTGCATTCTGTTTTTTGTGGGAACCATGCAGAATCTACTCTTCAGTACATTCATAGAAGGAAAAAAACAAAATAGAGATTAATATTATTAGGGGAGAAGAATAGATTTTACTCTTTTGAAATTGATGTCCTCGTAGCTAGTTGTTTTATATATCATCAGATTTAATGTACATAAAATACAGACAATAGAAATGGAAGTCTAATAAGAGTATTTCTTTGAAAGATGGATACAAAAACTTTTCAATAAAGTAAAAGCACTTTAAAACATTATCACTTTTCCCCAACACCTCCACAATTGTTGAAAATTCAAATGAAATGCTCTACTTAATATAAAATATTCTTCTATAAAACCACTTTCAAAGAAAAAATCATTACAAATGTGATTTCTTTAAATGGCATGGAAAACTGTTCTATTTATCAATTATTGCCATTCTTACAATTCTTTGAGCAACTTTTACTAACACTTAACAATGTGTTGGTGCCTTAATGGAACAAAACGACCAATTGTGATTTTGTGAGTTTTGTGATGATAAATCTGCCATTTACCAGTAGTTAGCAACTAATTTTCAGACTTTCTTAATGCAGAACATATCCCATTAAGTTTAAAAATTCATTAAAGTTTCTATGTGCCAGATGGCACAATGTAAGAAATGTTTGAAGTACGCAGCAATTAAAACTCTTAAACATAAAATAGCCTAGCGGGCAATTTGTTAAATATATTGCATGTTAGAGCACCCTGAAATGCTAGCTACATAATATCCATCTGTGAATATGCTGACTTTCTAAGAACATAAGTAAATAGATCAGGCTTCACATAAATTCACATTCCGATTCCTAAAGACTACAAAAGCTTTCATGTAATTCTTCAACATTATAAGACATGGTTACATTTCTAGTTGGAAAAGCTAAAAAAAAAATGACAACACCAAGCATTTTAAAATGTATCTTCAGAGACCAATTTGTTGATTTGTCGAGGAGTAGAAATCCATTTTAAAAAGTGTTCTTGCAAATACCCCATTTAGAGTAAATGTGGTTTGCAATTAGGACAACGCTCATAAAAATGCAAAATTTCATATTTAATATTGCATTTTAGAGGCTACATTTTAAACCTGAAGAGTTATTCATTTGTATCCATACTTAATATATTCATCAAAGCAATAATACTATCTAGTTACTCATGACAATCCACAAATTGCCTCAATTATCTAGTTAAAAATGTTGATCATTTGATACCTAATTCTAAAAATTATTCAAGTGATCTGAGAATGCATTATTCACCCTGTATACTATTCGTCCCCTTTACTATCATTAAATAAAACACAATTTGTCTTTTAACTCAGTATTACTTGCTGAAAATACTTCTCAAATTCAGAACATATTCAGTCACTTTAAATCTTGTTTTATTTGAAATAGAATCAATTAGATATTTAATATCTGCTTAACTTTAAATAGATTTTGAAGGTGAAATTTTCTTAATCCTATAATAAGAAATATTTTAAGTGATAAAACAATTTAACCATCTACTTATATTTAACAGCTACTAGTCACCAATGCACTCATTTTTATTTTCTTTCGACAACATATATATACAATAAATTTTATTATGCTGAATTTACAGATTATGAATCTGAATCTTAGAGAGGTTAATTCATATAAAATGGCTATAAATATGTCATATCATGAGCACATGTTGATATATTTGTACAGTGCATATGTATACATAAAATCAGAGAGATATAATTATGGTGTTTCTAATAACTATGAAGAGGAATTAATTGAAAATTTCCAAAATCACTTGACTTCATAGCTTGAAAAAGAGATATTAAAACTTTGTGGGTTACATTGTTAGTGGGATTGCAAATTAGTGCAGCCACTTTGAAGATCAGAGCAGAGGTTCCTTAGAAGACTGGGGACAGAACTACCATATGACCCAGCTATACGACTCCTGATTATCTTCCCAAAGGGATTGGAAACAGAACATTATAGTAATACATGCATATCAATGTGTGTAGCAGCACAATTCAGAATAGCTAAATTATGAATCCATCCCAGGTATCCATCAACAGATGAATGGAATACAAAAGTATGGAATATACACACAATGGACTTCTACTCAGTCACAAAAGAAGAATAAAATTATGTCATTTGCAGGAAAATGGATGGAACTAGAGAATATTATGCTAAGTAAGATCAGTCACAAAAAATGAAGGGTAATATGTTTTCCTTCATATATGGAAGCTAGGGAGAAATTGGGACACAAAAGAATTCCTGACAAAGGAGGAATCTTGGTGGAATGAAGGAAGGGTCTGAAGGGAGAGAGGCTAGTGGTGGGAGGGAGATCTTATGAAGGAAACATTTCAAAGGACACGATGTACACATACAAAATTATCAATGCCCATATCCGTGTCATGCCCAGGGAAGGGGAAGGAGCCGGTGGGAGCAGGAGGGAAGCTCACCGAGTGCTGTGTGCATGTATGTCTCTATCACTCTGAACTTCATCATGATGTATGATGACAATGCACCAACTGAAAATAAGTTAAATATCTGAATTATTTTCCTAGATCATTAATGTCTAAAAATATACTCCAATTGTTAAATTGAAAAAGAATACCTGGTAAAGAGCAGTACAAATCCAGTGGCGCTTACTTCACTATCTTGTTATAGTAATCCATTGGCAGTGTTCAACTAAGAATAAAAAACTTACATGAATCTGTTAGTGTATGTAAACTCTGATCCACTCAGAGGCTAACCTAGACTACACTTGGAAAAATCCTCAAAGGCATGTTGATGCTCTTTCATACATCCCCAAACCATTACCTAGGCCTACCATGCCTTCATATATAATACCAGTCACTCCTGTCTAAGCTATTATAAACATGTATAAATATGGGTAATAATATATGATTTTGTAACTCAGATGATCTAAATATTGACCACATGTTACAAAAGCATTCTGATAGATGCATAAGGTTTACATGAGACCACAATAAAATCTCAATTTGAAGTACCATCAAATCATATATAAGTGGTATTTTCATCACTGATTCAAAACACATATATATGAAAATCAGTTTTCAGCAAAAAAATCAGATGATTTTGATAAAATAGAAATCTTTTATCTAATTTCACAATGCCAATATTAGTGCATTATTCAATAAAAATTATCTAAGTAATTATTTTGTGAAATGTCCACCTAGATAATATCCTTTCCAAGAACTCATGGTAATAACTAAAAGCATACTTACTTGTTTTATAAATATAACAAAACCTAAAAATAATAACAACAACAAAACACAACCAACCAAGCAAACAAAAGTTGCCTTCAAAGAAAGGTCCTATAATAAATAACATCTCATGAAAATACAAAATGGCTCTGTTCTCCTTTCTTTCTCTTTCCAGAAGAATTATATTGCTTTATCACAAAATTATAAATCATTCAATTTGTGCAGAAATGTGTTTTATGGAAGTTTGTATCTGTGTGTGTGTGAAGGGGTACAAGGGATTGAACTCATGGGCACTTCACCACTGAGCTACATCTACAGTTCTTTTCATTATTTATTTTTTGATTTTGAAACAGTGTCTCGCTAAGTTACTGTGCACTGGCCTGGATCCTGAGATCCTTCTGTCTCAGCCTCCAAGTACTGGGATTACAGGTGTGCGCCACTCTACCTGGCTTGTTGTAGCGAATTTTAGTAATAATAACAATACACACCAAAATTACACTTGTAATAAATATAACTAAATTTCCAGTGGCAAAAGCTTGGAATGAGCATTATGTTGCTTCTGCTTAATAGTCTGAAGAGTGATAGCTATTTTAAGACTATTTTTTGTGATACTAGGGATTGAACCCTCTGAGCTACATATCCAGACTTTTTAAACTTTTTTTTTTTTTTTGCTTTGAAACAGGGTCTTGCTAAGTGACTGAGCTTCTCGCTACATTGCTGAGGCTGGCCTTAAACCTGTGATCCTCTTGTCTCAGCCTCCTTAGTACCAGGATTACAGGCATGTACCACCATGCCTGGCAAGATATTTTTGATTAAGATAATCAATTCTGAAAATAAGGGTAAATAAGATTTGTTTTCCTTAAATTGATACAGCTAAAATACTTAAATAATTAAGTAGCATAAATAACAAAGTAGAAATCAAATGTATGACAAAAATCAATTTAAAGTTTTTAAGATCCATTAATAGTTACATTTGTTTTTATTTGGATTTTATTTTTAATTTTTCCAAAATTTATGTTTTACCTTTTCAAAACTGTTCTCAGTAGCATTTTTTCCTCCACATGCTTTTCTAGAAACTTGGCATCATGGTGCACGCTTGTAATCCCAGTACTTGGGAGGCTGAGACAGGAGGATTCTGCTGTTTTGGAGACCAGCTTCAGCAACTTGGTGAGGCCCTTCACAACTTAGTGAGATGCTGTTTCAAATAAAAAATAAGGCTGAGGGTATAGCTCAGAGGTAGAATATCCCTTAATTCAATCCCCAGTCCAAAAAAAAAAAAAATCTTGGCATCTCTATCAAGAATTTGAATAGACACATACACACACACACACACACGAATAAGTCTATCTCCTCCTCTTTTAAACAGGTGGTTTTGATTTTTTGTAAAGACTAAACCTACAGCCCCCAAATTTCCTCTCTAACTGGGTCTTCACATTTGTTAGTTATCTCCATTTTCCTTCTCTTTTCCATTCTGTCACTTTTTTTTTTTTTTTTTGCGGTACTGGGATTGAACCCAGGGGCATTCTACCTCCGAGCTACACCCCAGCCCTATTTTTTTATTCTTTATTTTGAAACAGGGTGTCACTAAGTTGCCGAGGGCCTCACTAAGTAGCTGAGGCTGGCTGCGAACCCCGATCCTCCGGTCTCAGCCTCCCAAGTACTGGGATTACAAGTGTTCACCACCACGCCCAGCTACTTTTTTTTTTCTATAAAGCTTGGTGCTTGACCCAAAAGAAAATTTACTGCTGTTATGTGGTTTCCCATTTCGGTACCACCCTCTGCCATTGCTATGCAATCATTCATGAAGAACACATACCAAAATGTATCAGTATCATCTCCATTTTTGTTTTGTTATCAGGTAAGTACATGCTCAATTGTGTAACACTCATTGTGTAATATAAAGTTTTGAGTCAAAAATTTTCCATTAAATTGTGTTTACCATTGTAGAGACTGTTTTGTGGTTTATTGCACATTATCGATAAAAAGAATATGCACTGAGACACCCAAATGACTTTTTTATAAATGTGGTCTCCAAGGTCAGAACCTTGACCTAGTGAATTATGATATCTGAGGTTGGTTCCTGGATACTGATCAATTAATTCAAATGTGGTTGTGATGCTCATTCTGGTTTAGTCGCCTTTTGGTATTTTCAATGTTTTTGGAGATTTCAAACAATCATACTGCTCATGAATATCCTGGATCTAATGTAGAAGGAATAAGGTATAGGATAGTGATTCATAAAATGAAAATGGGAACAGATTTTTAGCTTTTAAAATAATCTATTGAGTTGAAATACACATAATGTAAAACAAGTTAGAGTGTACCCAGTATTTGCAGCATTAAAATTTCATGGGAGGAAAGTGAATAGAAAAAAATCTAAAAAGTCTTCTTAGAAGATGAGTGGTTAAAACACATTGCCTTCAAATCAATCACCTCTCTATTCCCATCTAACAAATCTTTAAAGACTAGGGAGATGTAAACTGATTTAAGTAACTTAAACTTTTCAGAATGAGCATTAAGAATATTTACAGGAGTAAAAAAATATATAACACTGAATCCTGAAATCTTGTCTATCATCTAATAAAAAATTACTAGGTATGCAAATTAGTAGAAAAATTTAAAACTCTGATGTTTAAAAGTCCTTATTAAGAGAATGGAAAGACAAGCCTCTGATTAGGAAACATATTTGCAAATATATATTGCATAAAGAACCTCTATCTATAATGTATAAAGAACTCTAAAACATGGAATAAAAAGTCTCTAATTAAAAAAGTGAACAAAATATTGGAACAAAGACAACCAGAAAAAGATGATAAGATAGTTCGACAGATGTATAGATGGACAGATAGACATAAAGATGACAAATTAGCACATTTTAAAATGTCAGCGTCACCATTTATTATTAGGGAACTAAAAATTAACATGACAACAAAAGGCTATTGTACACTTTAGACAAGCTAAAAGTTGATAGACTGCCTATATAGAGTTCTGGAAGTAATATGAAGGATAAAAGCTCTTTCATTCAGTGCTGTTGAGAATATGAAATGGTAAAATCAATTTGGAAACCAATTTGAAAATTTTATAAACATTAAATACATAATTACCATATTATCTTCCCACTCTAGGGCATTTTCCCAATACAAGTGAGAGCACATGTCTATAAAAAGACTTACAGTCCAGCATGTAAGGCTCTGGGTTCAATTCTCAGTACTCCCTCCTTCCTTCCTTCCTTCCTTCTTTCTTTCTTCTTTTTGTTTTTGATAAATTACAGAAATTTAGCACTTAAAGCCATTTTTACCACCACAGTAATTGGTAGTGTTTAAAACACTTAAATGGTGAGAGAATTTTAACTTATTTTTAGTTATTAGTTAATAAATCTTTCAATAGTTCAACCCAGTTTATCATGAGTCGTGAATTAGAAGTTACAGGTATCATGCGTACTCATGTGCCTATGAGATCGTTAAACTCAATTTCTTTTTCAATTCTTATGATGCTTTCTATTACTATAGTTTTGTTTCTGTATATTTAAATACTAAAGATCCAAAAATTCTGTGATGAGCTTTCCAAGAAGTGGATATGTATGGAAGAAAAAAGATCTGTTCATTCGGTCTCAGATACCATGGAAAGTCATCTGTAAATCAACCTGTAATAACCATGTATAAGAAATGGATTTTTTCAACCACTACAAAAAATGTAATTTAAATAACATCTTGATTGAAATAAATTAAGATGAAGATAAAATAATCACAACAGAGGATACAATTATTTTCCAAACTGTACATAATCCTGAGTATTTGAGCTTGAATGATTGAGCATACTTCTACTAGAAGTATTTCTAAATTTAAAAATGCAAGCAAAATTTCTTTTTTATATATTCATGTATTGCTGCATTGTAATCATACATTTTGATAAGTGTCAGGGTAGGAGAAGCATGCATGCACTCGTTGCTCATTTAGTCCTCCCTCAATTCTCACCCTATTCCTTCCCCTTTCCCTCCTTTTTGTGCTCAGCCTAGTGATTGATAAGTTTGTGTATATACGTCGTGTGCATTAGTGTATTTCCCTCTTCCCCCCTCCCATCTCCCTCAGGTCACCTTCTTTGCTCATCTAAAGTTTTCTCCTTCTTTGTCTGGAGTCCCTTCTAAGTTCCATTCTCGCTAGCTTCCACATATTAGGGAGAACTTCTGACTTTTCACTCTTTGTGACTGACTGATCTCACTTAGCATAATGTTCTCCAATTCCCTCCATTTCCCTGCAAATGATGTAATTTTGTTCTTTATGGCTGTGTAAAATTCCATTGTGTACATATCCCATAGTCTTGTAATCCATTCATCTGTTGATGGACACCTTGGCTGGTTCCAAAGTTTGGCAATTGTGAATTGTGCAGCTATAAACATAGATACACATGCATTAGTCAGGTAGTTTGGTTTCAGTTCTTTTGGGTAGATACCTAGAAGTGGTATTGCTGGGTCATATGGTAGGTTCATTCCCAGTGTTCTGAGGATCCTCCACACTGTGTTCCAAAGTGGTTGCACTAATTTGCAATCCCACCAACAGTGTATTAGAGTTCCTACTTCTCCACATCCTCACCAGCATTTGTTGTTTGTGTTTTTACTGATTGGCATTCCAGTTGGGGTTAGGTGAAATCTCAGGGTAGTTTTGATTTGCATTTCTCAGTTTATTTGAAGTACTGAAATTATGCTCTAATTCCAAAAATCCCCAAATCATTGTTGAATTTAAATAATCCATTGAGTAGAGCCTGTTAATTTCTTTGCATAGTTTGAATATCTCTCTTTAGAAAGGAGAATATATAAAATGAAAAAAGCAAATTTGGTTATTGATATGTTCTATTACTTGAAAGAACTTATTGAATGTGGTTTTAAAAATCTCATAAAATTATATTTTAAGTTTCAAGGCACTTAAAAGGAAAAAAAATCACTTATTAGCAGCCAAAGTTATGCAAGGCTTTTTTGGACATGTGCTTTCACTTCTTTGGTACTTCATTTTCGTGTGTGTGTGTGTGTGTGTGTGTGTGTGTGTGTGTGTGTGTGTTACTGGGGATTGAACCAATGGGCATTCTATCTCCGAGACAAAACCCCAGTCCTATTTTATTTTTAGTTTGAAACAGGATCTTCCTAGGTTGATGTGAGTCTCTCTACTTGCTGAGGCTGCCCTCGAACCATGATCCTCCTGTCTCAACCTCCCAAGTACTGGGATTACAAGTGTGCGCCACCATGCCTGGCTTCTTTGGTACTTCTTAACGGCCATAGCCTAACAGCTTTCTTTATTCACTCAGCTATCATGTAATAGAAGAAAGAAGTGCCTATGAGCCTATAGTAACACTCACACACTTTAGCCTTATTAATGACACAAACAAATAAGTTTTTCCATAATCTATTAATGCAAACTTTTCATGAAAATCAAGCCAGCAGAATTATTTTAAAAATATAACATTAAATGAGTAGCTTCTATGGCACTTGCCATGACTACTTTTTTTTTTTGTGATACTGGGAATTGGAGCTGGGAGCATTCTACCTCTGAGTTACAGCCCCAGCCCTATTTTATTTTTTATTTTGGAACAGGGTCTCACTAAGTTGCAGGAGGGCCTTGCTAAGTTGCTGAGGCTGGCCTTGAACCTGTAATCCTCCTGTCTCAGCCTCCCAAGTACTGGAATGACAAGTGTGCATCACCATGCCCATCTCTGTGGCTGCTTTTGAAATGGATTTCACCCCTTGAAGAATTTGATTATTTTACATGAATTTTACTAAATACCCTTTCAACTTGGAAGCAAATGAAATTATCACATGGAATGTTGAAGAAATAGGGAATAAGAGTTGATGTCCTTTTGTTGTCAGTAGTCATTGATCAGGAGTTGTGATACTGAAAAAGGAAACAGGTTATTTCATGAAGGATAATCTATGTGCTTCAACAAATCACATTTGAAGAATGACTCTCAGATATGTTCATTTTCTACCAGAAAGTTCAGCATGCCCATTTATAATGCTAAAGGTGTTTTCTTAATAATGAATGTTCATTGGACAAAAGAACTAAATAAGATAGATGTAGCTACTTACAATGCAAACAGAACATAAACTGCAAGGAATTTTATAAGGAAATTATGCAAAAATGAACACATAAGGAGAGCAAAATCTGTAGAGAAATCAAATTAAGGAGAGAAGTTTGTAACTGAGACAATTATAATTTGTTTCATATAAACAAGGAGTAATTTTTAGAATCAGCATAATTTTATTCTTTTACCTCAGTGAACATATGCATAAGTAATTGGAAATAATTCAAATTTAACTGGGTGCCCTGTATTTTTATTTGCTAATTATGCAGCCCTATTTGTACACAGATGATTAGAATAGCTTTGTTTTTAAGAGCAAAGCCTCCAAACAACTCAAATGCCCATTGCATTAGTCCATTCAGGTTACCATAATGAGATACCACAGACTGGGTGCTTAAATAGCAGAAATTTATTTCTCATAGCTCTGAAGCCTGAGAAGTCTAAGATTAAGGGATTGGCCTGTTGTTTCTGGTAGAGGCTACCTTCCTGGCTCACAGATGGAGATGGTTGCCTTCATATACGTCTTTCCTTTGCACTCTTGAGGAGAGCAAATTCTCTGATATCGCTTCTTATATGGGCACTGATCCTGATGAATGAGATCCTCACCTTTATAACCTAATTTAATCTTAATTAGTACTTTCTTAGAGTCTCCAGATACAGACACAAAGGGGTTAGGACTTGAACATATGAATTTGTGGAGGGACATAAATATTCAATCCTTAACATCCATCCACAAATAAGTAGATACCCAAACAGTGACATGTCTATAACACAATGTTATTCAGAAATAAAAAGGAACTGTTGATACATGCTATAACTCTTACATAGTTCTGCTAATGAGAAAGCAGTCAAAAATACAAACTATGGTAGTACATTTATATAGAAGTCTAGAAAGTGCAACCAATCTATGATCCAAGTAGATTAGTGATTGCCTTGAGATGGGGAAAATAGTGAAGGCAAAAATTGTGAGGGTGCATGAGGACAATTTGGGGAGTGGTGGATATGCTCATTATCTTCGCTGTAGATTTTACTTGTTGATGTGTACTCATAACACAACAATAAAACTGTTTGGAGAATCTGATGGGAGCCATTGTCGACGTCTGAGCTCCACAGTTAATGCTGTTGCTTAGACTTAGAAGTTTGGCTGATCTTTTACCAAGGCGCAGAGATACAAGCTGGCACAGCATTGTCCTTTGTAGCCTGCTTTTCTTCCGAGGTTTTCTTAATCTATAACTGCAACTCCCCTAGGCAAAACACCTGCTTCCTCATGCTCTCTAAATATTGTGAAAGCATTTGATCCTTTCTAATTGTCACAACTCCACCAGGAACAATCTGGACTTGGAGTAGTTGCTGTGAAGAATTTTGAATATAAAGAAGATTGTTGGAGACATGCCTTAGACCAAAAAGTGAAGAAAATAAACTAGGACTATTGAATTGTCTAGATTCTTTAATTGGCATAAAGAGACTTCAAACGGTAAGTTGAATTCAAACTTTGCTCACTAAATGATTCTTTAGCTGACACTGAAAAATATTGTGAAAAGGTAAATGTAGTTCATTTGGTCCTCCACCCAAATGCTGATCCCTTCCACTTGTCTTTTATTTACTTTATTTGGTACTTGGGATTGAATCCAGGGCCATTCTACTGAGCTACATTCCTAGCCCTATTTTATTTTTTATTTTGAATCAGGGTCTCACCAATTTGCTGAGAGTCTCGCTAAATTGCTGAGGCTGGCCTTGAACCTGTGACCCTCCTGTCTCAGCCTCCCAAGTACCGGTATTACAGGTATGTGTTACTATACCTGCTGTTTTTTTTTTCCTTTTCTTCTTTCTCCTTCTTAGCCAGAGGTACTACTTCATTTTCCCCCTAAGGATACAACTTCCACATGGAGAAGGTATTGGTTGTTCTGTGACTATGCTCCTTGTACCTTTGTTGAATAATTAGTACTTTAAAGTAGGACGTTAGTGAAAAATTCAGACCTGTCCTAGGCTCAGTGCTTCTAAACTGTACTAATATCTACCAGCCAGAATATCTTTTGTTGGGCCCCATTGATAAAATTCTTGATTTGAAAAAGTTAATTGTCAAAATCCTGAAGAAGATTTAAACACTACTGAGTCATTGACGAACAATAAAACAGTAAAGCTAAGAAAATTAAAGCAATTTTACTTTGACTAAAGAGTACAAACATAAAGTACATAAAATAAATATACATATATGTAGAAGACTATGAGTGTGTTACATACAATATAGTTAATATGCATATTAACTATATTAACTAATAGTTAATATATATAAATAAATTTGTTCAACAAGTAGAGGAAAATAGTGTATAGTGATAAAAGAGCATATCACTAGAATTTTAAATTTCTGAGTTTCATCTAACACTTGCAAATTTTTTAATCATGTTTAAAAAATCTTGACATCTTAATATTACTATTTCTCCACTCTCAAAAACTTAATGAGAAAAAATTAATACCTAATATTATTCCAGTTTCCCAAAGTTGTTTAAAAAAATCATGATGAATATGGAAACACAAAGTTTTCATTAAAAGTTTACTCAATTGTGGACAAATGAAGGATATTATTTTAAGTGCACTAGTAAACGAGGGACACTTAAGAGTTTTCATTTGATCACTAATCATGATTATAACTGCTTGACCAATGAATATGTGTCTGTCATGTTGCAATTTTTATTATGCTGATAGAAAAGTATGTGTATTTTTATTGTAGTCTGAATCCAAATTGCCATAAAAATCAATTATTGTTCTTCAATGTAATTTTCACATAAACATATGTCTTATTTGCTATTTCTCTATACTAAAACTTTGGAAACTCAGTCTGAAACCCATGGCTGCTTTTTTCTTAACTCTCACCTCAGTACCTACACAGAGAATTCATCCCCTGACTTCTCAAACACTTTTTCCCTTCCAAATCTGTTTCCCTTTTCTGTTCCCCACTGATTTCTTCAGGGCTTGCTCGGGTCATCGCCTAATGTCTAATCTTATGAGTCACCTCAAGAACTATAACATTGTGTGAATTCCTTTTGTCTGGATTTCTTTCAGTTGCAGGGGGGCTTATGTTTTTCAGTTTCTTTATTTTCTCTGAGTGTTCACTCCTGACCCCTTCCACTGAGTTTCAGCCCACAGTGAGCTCTTCATCTTCTGTATTCCATATCCTTTATAATCCGTGTTTCACTCTTTATATCTTAATTGGTCCTTACTTATTTTCTCCAGGTCTTTGTGGACAAAGACACTGTCTCATATTTTTGTCACTCACTTAGTGCCTTAGCATAGTTTTGGGTATGGAATTTAGTTTTCCCAAATGCTCAAATGCTAGACAGTTGCTGGTTGTTCAGTAATTCGACACAGATACCTAGTAGTGGTTATTCACAACTACTTAATGATAAGAAGTCCAAGTTTATCGATACATATTTGATATAAAGTAGATGCAAATTTATTAAAATTAAGTAGAAATAGAGTGTCAGCTATATCATTAAAAAAATGAGCTCTCAACTGGGCATGGTGGCACACACCTGTAATTTCAGTACTTGGGAGGCTGAGACAGAAGGACCACAGGTTCAAGGCCAGCCTCAGCAACTTAGCAAGACCCTGTTTCAAAATAAAAAATAAAATAGTGCTGGAGGTGTAGCTTGGAGATAGAATACCCCTAGGTTCAATCCCTACTACCACATGCACATGCAAAAAAGAGCTCTTTTCAGCTAGTATATGCTGGAAAGAAATTCTATCTGATAAGAATATGGAATGTTCTGTACTTGGGCAAGGATAGAGCAATAGGGCACAGTCAAATGGGCTGTAAAACATCCATTTCTAAAATGATATGCTAAATTATCTATAAACCACTACTTAAATTTTATAGTTTCAATTATTTATTATTCTCTTTATAGAGATTTAAAGTCCCATTTGATCACTAAGCCAGATTCTAATCCTTATCCCTTCACACACAATTGTGTTCACAATGCGCACTTCAGAAACATTACGATTGGGTTTAATTTATGCAATGTCATATGGCATTGCAATTTATTTTCCACTGAAACAGGTAACTTGGTACATGATAGCGAAAGGGTGCTTAAAAAACAAGCCCCAATGTTGAATTAATTTTTTTATATGTGTTAATAGGAAAAATGTTGAAGATTTAAATACATGATTTACACACAATAGAATTCTACTCAGCAAAAAAGAAGAACAAAATAGCATCATTTGCAAGAAAGTGGAAGGATCTGGAGAACATTATGTTAAGCGAGATCAGTCAGTCACAAAAAAAGAAGGGACATAGGTTTTCATTAATATGTGCAACCTAAGGAGTAGTAGGGTCACACAAGGGACTCCAGTTGAAAATGGAGAACCCTCAGCGGAACAAGGGAAGTGGTACAAGGGAAGGGGGAGGGCAAGAAAGAAGTGAATTAATGGAATTACTATCATAAACAATATGTACATGTGAAAATATACCAACATCATTCTTGGTACTTCATACGGGTGGGGGGAGCCAGGGGGGGACACTAAGAGCTGTGTGCATGTATGTTAACATCAAATAGATTCATCGCGATGTAAGACTCCAATGCACCAATAAAAGCACGTTAAAAAAATAAAAAAATAAAATAAAAAGAATCCAGGCACGGGGATGTAATTCAGTGGCAGAGTGATTGTCTAGCATACTTGAGGATCTGGGCATGATCCCCAGTACCATGACAACAACAGAAATAATTCGAAGGAAATATGGGTTTTGCAAATATTTTTAAATATGCAAAAATATATTTATTAACCAAAGTGAAATAAATTAATAATACATTTTTCTTTACTTGTATGTCTGTATATATGAATAGTGACTATTCACTCATTATTCTTTGTAGGGTTTTACAATAGTGGCACTAAGTAGGTACTATAATATCAAACCAATCTTACAGATAAACAAACCAAAACAAAACTACTGAGGTAAAGAAAGTTTCTGTCAACTTGATTATGGTGACATGGTTAGTACATGGCAGACCCAGGGAAGTATGAGACTCTACAATTGTTATTCACTATACTGTATCATCTTCTACACATAGTAAATGCTAACACTTTTACATTCACACTAGTTGCCACTCTGGTGTATATATATATATATATATATATATATATATATATATATGTACATAGACTATATATACATACATATATATATATTCACACACATATATATGTATATGTACTAGTGCATATATATGTATATACACTATATGCATAGTATATATGTATGTATATGTAATAGTGTTTATATATGTATATACATGGATGTGAAGATAATTTTATGATTACTAAGTAAATCTTGGAAAATTTTTACCAACAAGAGTAATTAACAAATGTCCATAGCGACACATGACATCTTCTGTGTCCGTGGCATGACTTGGGTCAGTCCATTGTAGGAATATACCTGAGAGCTTGTCTTTATCACCACAGTGAAGAGAAAATCTTGATTTTACAAAGGGGTCATTGTGCAGAACAACTTTAAGGTTCTAGTTTCATTGGGAGATAAGACTCGTGATAGTACTATTCAGCATGTGGATGTCGTGGCCTGTCTCATTCACAAACTCCCTTCGTCTTTTCCATAGTCCTTACAGAGTAAAAGGCAATAGGATAATGGGTAGAAGTGAACGTGAAATTTATTCACATCTTTTATGCTTGTAAAGCAGAGCAAGAGGTAGAATGAAGTTTGTTTGTTTTTTTTTTTTTTTTTTTTGCGGTACTGGGGATTGAACCCAGGGGCATTTTACCTCCGGGCTATACCCCCAGCCCAATTTTTATTCTTTATTTTGAAACAGGGTCTTGCTAAGTTGCAGAGGGCCTCACTAAGTAGCTGAGGCTGGCCATGAACCCAGATCCTCCAGGCTCAGCCTCCCAAGTACTGGGATTACAAGCATGCGCCACCACCACCCGAGTTTGTTTTTTCTTCCTAATAAATTCTCTGCAATTTTGGTGGATCATTTTAATTAATGCATAAAGTCCTAATTAAACTTACTTTAAAAATCTCTAAAACATTTGGCAGAATGATAATTTTTAGTGATCAAATTTCTAATCATAGAAGAAACACAGCGTTTTCATTATATGCTGTTATACAATCTGTGCTATTACTTCCAATGCAATGATAGCACACTTCAGCAGCCTGGGTTGATCTGCTTCAGTGCAAGATTTCACACACCACAGATTGCAAATTATTATTGTGTAGCCTTATCACATAATCCACTACAATTATCACATAGTTACCACCATGATAAGGAGATTCTCGTAAGGCTATATCTTAAATGGACCTCAGTAAACAAAGCAAGGCAAAGTCAAGCTTTTTTTTAAATTAAAAGACTTCACACACTATTTTGAATGTTTTAGTGACTTCTTTTAGAAAACGTTGGCTTTCCAGTAGTCTATATTCTAAAGGTTATAATCTCAAATTCATAGCAATACTAAAATTTATTGTTAGATATCTATTCTGGATGGGAAACTGGGTGAAATTGCCACCAAATTAAATTTTAAGTTGTTCAAGTTAAGGTAAAGGACTCACTGAAATCCAAATATGGACAAGTCTTATGTCCCAATAAAAGACTTACTTACATGAGTCAAATTTCTTACATCTAAAATAAGCACATTTCCAAGTGGTTTGTGCATGTGTAAATGTATCACTTTGAATCTCACTATGACATATAATTACAATGAACCAATAAAAGTATAAAAAAAAGAAAAAAGAAGCCCCCTTTCCAAGTGTTCTCTCGAGAAATTAAGATAATAATTTGTTTTTTATATCAGTTAATTTCAAAAGGAGGTATATAAAAGTACTGACAAAGAAACAGCAAGGGGCTTGATGGAAAGTTTGTTCTTACAAGTTTATGAAGAAACTCATTCTTCTTCCATTTTTCAGTGATACCTACTGGCCCCTGCTGATTTATCACAGAAATAAAACATTATGTTCCTTTGGACATTTACACGAAATGCCTTTTGAGTAATTAAAAAGAGTGATGGGAGATACATTCATTAGATTTGAATTTGTATGCCTCTTTCTCCTCCCATTCCTATGTATAGAAAACATTATTTCCACGTCTGAGTTCTGAAATGTCCCTATTCAACTTGCCATATGTGTGTTCTCAAGTGATTTTGCTAATATCCTTCCTTTGACCCGCAAAACCAGCTGATGTTATAAAACCAAAGCTAATGAACAAATAAGTAGAGAAGATCTCTTGAAGTGTGAAAAACAATGTTTTTGGGAAATGGAGCAAGATTTATTCAATAAATCAGAAATATATTTTCACTGCTAGTCACTGTTTGGTGGTATTTCACTTTTCTCAGCTTCTTGGACAACACAATATCTTGCTAATATATACATTATGTGTATGTGAAAGGCACGTTTTCACATGAATAATGAGGATACTAAAATATGCACTTATTAAAATTATAGAATAATTTAGTTTTATTTTTAAAAAATTGCAGGAAATAATGAATTAAATAATTCATTTTTAATCATTTATGTTATTTTCTAGTCATTTGAGCAGATCCTCTACCTCCTCTTCCTCCTTTTCTGAAAAAAATTAAGCTGTGTTTTCATAATTTATGTGAAGAGAAATGACCGTTTTTTTCTCTCAACATTAATCTCTAAAATGGAGCTTACATCAAGTACACTAAAGAGTTGCTATTAGAAAGAAAATATTATCCAAATTCAGGCCATGAGACTACATTACAGGAGACAGAGCATGTTAACAAATTACTGCTGATGTTTTCAATAATTAGGGCCCAGGAGGAATCCATATAGAAAATGATATTCTAATAAGGCTTTGGGGAGTCAGTGATCAATTTAAAGTTGAGAATATAATCACTTGTTCTCTCTTCGTTTTGAATTACTATTACCATGAGAACTGTGCTTCATTAACTAAGTGAAAATAATACTTGTTATTGAAGATCTTTTAGATCATATATGTATATATATACATACATATATACATATGTATACATATATACGTATGTATATATATATATATACATACATATATATATATATATATATATATATGTATGTATGATTTAACTCAGGGGCATTCTGCCTCTGAACTATACACCCAGCCCTTTTTATGAGACAGGGTCTTGCTAGGTTGTTGAGAATCTTGTTACATTGCTGAGTCTGGTCTTGAACCTGAGATCCTCCTGTCCAGCCTTCCAAGTACTGAGATTACAGGCATGCATTACCACACCTGACTAGATTACCTATATTTGTAATTACTTTAGTTATTTCACCTGGAAAGATTATGTAAATATGTTGTTAAAAAATTGTAAAGGAAACACAATGCAAGCCAATAAAAAGATAATATTATATTAATAGCTATTAACTTATAAGTGAAATAATTGCTTTCATTTTCTTGTATTTATCATTAGTTATTTTAAAGGAATACATATTTTATAAATAGCAAATTTTAATTAAGAAGTAATTAAATATTAATAAATAAACACTCCCAAATACAATAAATAAGAATCAATTTTCCTTTAAATAAGGTAGTTGGTATTTAATTATTATGTATATAGGTAAAGGAATATCTGGGACTTTAGGTAAATGCAAAACAAAAAAGGGGATACATTTTTATTTTTGTGTTTTATTATTATATGTAACTACTATTAAGTTTTTTGTTTGGGAAAGACAATTATGTCAGTAAGCAGAACTGAGACATATATTTGAAATCTATCACATGATTTAGCTTTGTGATTAAGTTTTTCTCATGAAATTAAAAGGAGTTATAGCATTGACTATTCCATATTCATGACTCAGAAAATATGCTCAAGTTTATGAATTGATCTTGAATTATCTGGTCAATAAAGAGCAGGGAAGAATAGTGAGAAAAAAATCTGCAAGGCTGTAATACATCTACCTTCTAATGAGCTATTTTGTGTGTGTGTGTGTGTGTGTGTGGTACTGGGGGTTGACCCAGGGGCATTCTACCTCTGAGCTACATCCCCAGACTTTTTATGTTTTTATTTTGAAAAAGGGACTTGCTAAATTGCTGAGGGTCTCCTAAATTGCAGATACTGGCCTTGAACCTGCAATCCTCCTGTCTAGTACTAGGATTACAGGCCTGCACCACTATGCCTGTCTCTACTGAGCTATTTCTTAAGCACCACATTTTGCTCTCCTCAAATATTGGTTAAAAGATTATAGTGTGTGTGTGTGTGTGTGTCTAGGATATTTAGATGAATTAATCTATATATTTTCTGTCTAGATTCTCCTCAAATACTGATTCTGGGAATCACAAATTATTTTAATATTTTCCTGCAGGCAACAAAATATATGTATGTTTACTCAACTGAGTGTTGCCCTTGAATACAGTTTTGTTTTGTTTTGCTTTGTTGTGGTACTGGGGATCGAACCAGAGTCATTCTAACTACCTCCAAGCTACATCCCCATTCCTATTTTATTTTTTATTTTTATTTATTTATTTATTTTTTGCAGTACTGGGGATTGAACCCAGGAGCGTTCTACCTCCGCGCTACACCCCCGGCCCTATTTTTTATACTTTATTTTGAAACCGGGTCTCATGAAGTTGTGGAGGGCCTCACTAAGTAGAGAGAGAGAGAGAGAGAGAGAGACAGGGATAGAGAGAGAGAGAGAGCCGCGAACCCTGATCCTCCGGTCTCCGCCTCCCAAAGTACTGGGATTACAAGTGTGCGCCACCATGCCCAGTCTATTTTATTTTTTATTTGGAAACAGGGTCTCAATAAATTGCTGAGAGTCTCACTAGGTTGCTGATGCTGGCTTAAAATTTACAATCCCCCTGTCTCAGCCTCGCAAGTACTGGGATTACAGGCCTGCGCCACCACACCCAGCAAAGTATTGGTTTTTAAACTATGATCTAAAAGTAGTTGCACAGCTTTCTTAAAATTAGTTTAAACTTCTACTGATTTTTCAGAATATAAAAATGGACATTTCACAATGCATCAAACTTTGATGTAAAATTGTAATGCACCGATTTAAAAAAATAGAAGGGAAACCAGTAGAGTAGAGGAAGAGCTTCACTTCGTGGGGAGGGAGAGGAAAGGAAAAGGGGCGGGACTAAGAGTAAAATTGATCAAATTATGTTATGTGCTATGAATATCACAAGGAATCCAACTATGATGTATAATTATAATGTACCAATAAAACATAATGACTGTAGAACATTTCTTTATAAAACATATTAAAAAAATGCTAAATAGTCAAAGAACCAGACATTTGCATGTGAACCTCAGTAAAGATGATGAGAATTCAGGAGCAGGGACCAAAGTGTCTTGCTGAAACACAGGGTGTTATTTGCATCACATTTGATGCTGTTTAGTTAGTGGAATACTTATAAAAGCTATTCTAAGCACTTGTGTAGAAATTAGGTAGACTGAATTCTAATATTGCCATGATTTCTAACAAGCTGTAAATCATTGCTAAATCATTATACCTTATGATCTTTAGTTTACTATTTTTAAATGATGGAAAGGGCTAGATGCTTTTGAAAAATCACTGCTAATTATTACTGAAAATCAACAAGCTTTCCTTAATTGTCCATCCCATGGCAAAACGTGAATAAACTTTTACCACAAGAACAATCCTAGGAGAACATCACTGCTCTCCCCTCTCTACCAGGGAGAAAGTGGAAGTTCAGAAGTGTTAATAGGCTTATTGAAGTTCACACAGATGGTAAATGACAGGATTAAGGATCTATTCATAACAATGGAAAACAACCCAGTAGTAAAATGGCTTTCTTAGAGATGCTTTAATGGTAAATGACATTTTTCTAAGAACAACAACAAAAATACATAGATGAATCATTACTATTATCATTTTCATATTCCTAGTGGTTATTTTGTATGTAGATTAAATAGTAGATACATTGATTCCCAGAGAAACAGAACAAATAAAATAGAAATTAGTTCATGAGATTTTAGAGGCTGATATTTCCTTCCATCTGCTGTCTGCAAGCTGGAGAATCAGGAAAAGATGTATATGGGGATGTGATTCAGCTTGTGTCTGATTGTGTGTGGGGGGGGGTACTGAGAATTGAACCCAAGGGTGCTCTATCTCTGAGCTACACCCCTAGCTCTATTTTATTTTAAAACATAGTCTTGCCAAGTTGCTGAAAGCCTCGCTAAGTTGAAGAGGCTGGTCTCGAACCTATGATTCTCTGGTCTCAACCTCCCAAGTACTGGGATCACAGGCGTGCACCACTGCACCCGGCTTGCCTGTTTGCCTGTGTCTGATTCTGATGGCCTGAGAAGGGAGGTTGAGGAGGAGGGGTGGTACTGGTATAAATCTCAGATCCTTAAGACCCTAAAACCAGAAGAACCAATGTCTGAGGACAGATAAAGATGGATTTTGCAGTTCAAGAAGAAGCAGAAAATTTGCTTTTCCTCTACCTTTTTGTTCTATTGGTACCTCAACAGAATGATTGATGATCATCCACATTGGTGAGTGTGATCTTTACTCAGTCTACCAATCCAAATGCTAATCTCTTCCAGAAACCCCCTCACAGACATAGCAAAAATAATGTTTTATTACCTACCTGTATATCTGTTAATCCACTTAAGTTGACATATAAAAGAATCCATCAGATAGATAGATGAATGGATGGAGGGGTGGATAGATAGATAGGTGACAGATAAATTTACATTATTATGTATATTAATACAAATTTATAAAGTAATCTTGAATGAACAAACTGTGCACATGCAGGAAATTAGTCATAGACTTACATTAAAATAATATCTGTTAGTGTTCACATGCTAATTCAACAAATACTAACAAATTCAGTGGAGTCAAGATTTCTTGTGATATTTGATCTGTTACATTGATGAAATTGATCAAAGAGGACTTTCATTCATTGTTAGAGTCATTGTTGTTTACAGAGAATGAAGTCAGGATACAACATCTATTCTGACATATGGGCTCTCCTGTCTCATCTCAGAATTTCTCATTATTTAAATTATTTCTGTCATTTAATGGATTTTCACTTAACAGTAGAATTTCATTACATTTAATTGCAACCAACCTGAAATTTTACCTTTTAAAATAGACTTTTCTCTTTACCCCTGACTAATCTTCTCTAAATTTCCACTTCATTTGCAAGTATTCTTTTGGTCACTGAGGATCTCCAAAGTGAAGTACAGTTCATTATATGCCTCATTATCGATATTACCATAGAGCTATTATTGTCATTTACTTCAGTGACCTTTGAGGTCTTCAATTCAGTCTTTTTCAGAAGAATCTGGGAAATGCTACAGCCAGATGATTTGGACCATTTTCAAGCACAGACTGGTTTTACTCTGGTAGACAATAAATCTCATGGCCGTCTGGAAAGAATAGCAGTGAACTTGGAAAGTTAGTATTTTCCCCTCTTCTTTTTACCTTAGTAGAGCTTAACGTTTCTATAATTATTTGTTTCTTTTTTTACTTGATTGTTGCTTTTGTTTTGCCTTAGTTTTTGGTTTCATGTATAACCTACTAGAGATTAAATATTACAACAGTCCCCAACAGGAGAGACAAGATGGCAACTGAGGAAGACATCACGTCACAATCCCTTTGAGACTCGGATCTCAGTCATCGTGAGAGCAACTTCTTGACAAGACAAGAAAGGCGGCAAGAGCTTGAACTAAACAACAAAGGATTTAAAGTGCAACCGAGGGAAGGCAGGAGGATGGAACAGGGGACAGTGGAGAGTTTCAGGCACCTTACCTAGGGAGGATGTGGCTTGGTCTGGCCACACAGGTTGGCTGCCGGCATTGTGGCTCCCATAGGCTGCAATGAAAGCAAGCAGCGACTCGCTCTATGCCCTATGGATACCCGGGTGGCAGCGGCTGGGGCGACCGCTTGGCCAGGCCAAACCAGTGGCTGCTGGCATTTGTTATGGATCCAGCAACTGCAGAGCATCAGTGGCGAGGACAAGTGGTGGCTTCCTCCACCCTCAACAGAGACTTGGGTGCCCGGGGGCCTGACCAGAGCCTGAGGTGCCACAGCTAGGCCCACCCCCTCCCACAGAGACTAAGAGCAGTGCTCAATGAGACCACAAGTTAATAAGCTGGCCCAGGGGGAGATCACCCAGTGCGGCCACAGGGACTCACATGGCAAGCAATAGACTTGCAGGGTCTGAGACTTTGCAGATCGCCCCTATGGAGGTGGAAGTGGGGTCTACTCTAAAACATAGCAGAAGCAAGGATAAGCAGACAGCCCTTGACAACATTCAGGCGGAACAGACCTACAGCTTGGAGGTTGCAGCACCCTTGCAGGGTTTCCAGGTATCACCACAGGACACACAGTGTGGTACCTGGGGAAAAAGCAGACCAACCCAGCCTTCTTTGTGGAAAATGCAGAGTTCTGTGTTTGCACAGAGTCGGGTCAAAGCAACATCCACCACATCTGTAGGCAAAGAGAGACACAGGCCCAGGGTCCCACACTGGTGACACCCACCACATGTGTGGACAGAGAGAGACATAGGGACAGTCCCAGTGGAGAACGTGGAGACCAATGCTTGCAGTGGGAGGGACACCAGCAGCACTGGGTACCTGCAGAGGCAGACAGAGGCACCAGGCAAGGGTCCCAATCACTGAAGGAGACCCAAGAATTGGGCCTGCAAATGGACATTAAGGCTATAGGATACCCAGCAAGTGAGAACGCTTGGAATGTGCTTGAGAAACTACCACAATAGGTAGACCTTAACCGCAGGAAAGTAACCACGCAGACCCAGGAGGGCGGCAGAGCCCAACTGCTTTGTACTTGTATATATGTAGAGTTGGTTTTTCTGTTTGTTTGTTTGTGGGTTAGTTGGTTTGTTGGTTTGCATGTTTGTCTGTAGTTTTCTCTATCCCTTTTGCAAGCTTCTTCACTCTTTCCTATCTCCTCTCTTCTCTCCATCCCCAAAGAAACAATGAGTTCCCACAACCCCACAAGAACAGAACCTGCCAACACAACATAGATTTGCAAAGATTGCCAGAAGGACAATTCAGAACTTTAATAGTACAAATGATACAGGATTTCCAAAAGGAATTCAGAGAGAGCCTGAAAGAATGCAGGAACAAATAAACAAAGAGTCTGACACCCTGAACAGGAATTAAAAAGAAGCTCTGAAGGAAGTGAAGAATGCAATAATTGAAATGAAGGCATCAATACAAATTATCAACAATAGAATAGACCACATGGAAAACAGAATCTCACTCTTTGAAGATGACCTCTCCAAAAATGAACGCATAGTATATAATTTAGAAAAAAAAAATTCAACTGCATGAATTGGTCATTGAAGAGACCTTGGCCAATCTTAAAAGAGCAAACCTAAGATTAATAGGCATAGAAGAGGGAATAGAAGCTAAAAACAAAGGAATCAATAATCTTTTCAGAGAAGTAACATTAGAATATTATCCAAACATAGGAAAAGAGGTCGACACACAGGTACAGGAAACATAGAGAACGGCCAATAGACAAAATCAGAGAAAAAATTCACCACACCACCTAATAATCAAATTGACCAATGTAGAAGCCAAAGAGAGAATCTTAAAGGCAACAAGAGTAAAAGAACATGTGACATTCAGAGGCAAACCAATAAGAATCACTCCAGATTTTTCAAACCAAGTCATGAAAGCCAGGAGGGCCTGGAGTGACATATTCCAAACTCTGAAAGAAAACAACTTCCAGCCAAGATTTATCTACCCAGCAAAAATATCTTTCAAATTTGGCGAGGAAATAAAAACCTTCCACGACAAACAGAAAATGAAAGACTTTATGTCTTCCAAACCAGCACTAGAGAAAATACTCAAAGAGATTAATTACAAAGAAGAAATAATAAAGAAATGCCAGAACCAGAAAAACAATGATGAAAAAGGTGATATTACCACCAACAGTGTGGAAATCCAGAGGATTATGAGAAACTACTTTGAGAAACTATACTCCAACAAAATGGAAAACCTAGAAGAAATTGACAAATTTCTAGACACGTAAAACCTTAAGTTGAATCAAGAAGATATAGAAAATTTAAACTGACCATTAGCAATCAAAGAGATTGAAGCAGCAATAAAGAGCCTACCATCAAAGAAAAGTCCAGGACCAGATGGTTTCCCAGGTGAATTTTATAAAACCTTTATAGAAGAACTAATCCCAATACTCCTCAATCTCTTCCATGAAATAGAAACTGTACTCTCCCAAATACATTCTATAAATCAACATCACATTAATACCAAAACCATCAAGATGTATGATTACAATGCACCAATTAAAAAAAAAAACAGTCCTCAGCTTTTATCTCAAAATTTCTCAGCTATAAACTCTTACTCTAGGGTTCCACACAACAATATTCCTTTATTTTCATCTGTTTCAATGCTCAGATGTCAAAATTGATCCAAAAATTGTCTGTTTGTGTATGTGTGTGAAAGAGAGAGAGAGAGAGAGAGAGAGATACTGGCTATTGAACCCAAAGGCATTCTACCTCTGAGCTACACCTCCAGCCCTACTTTATTTTCTATTTTGAAACAGGATCTCATTAAGTTTCGGAGAGCCTCACTAAGTTGCTAGGGGCCTGAGACCTGTGATCTTCCTATCTCAGCTTCCCAAGTGCTGGGATTACATTCATGGGCCACCACTCGGAAAAAGAAGGGCCGCATGTACAACTTATAGACATTGACCAGCCCTTCCCTATGACCTATTATTTTCAAATCAGCTCACCAAATTTTAAAAATTTTCCTCTCTCTTGTTTCATTGAAGCTGAGTTCAGCTTCTCTCTCCTATAGCTAGTCTTGACCCCTATTTAAAGGTTTTGAATTAAGTATCCCTTGCTATCCTTAACAAGTGTCCAATATGATTTCTCTTTGACAATTCAATGATTTATTGAATAACCTGTGATTCTCCTGTCTTGGCCTCCCAAGTACTGGTATCACAGGTGTGTATCACCACACCCGGCTGGCTCCTGAAACTTTTTATACAACATAAATATGGAGCCTTAGCAATTTAGCAAGACTCTCAGCATTCTAGCAAGACCCTGTTTCCAAATTAAAAGGATGGGTTTGTAGCTCAGAGGTAGAATGCCCCTGGATTCAATCTCCCATACCACAAACAAAGAAATAAAATATACAGTGCATCCTAAAACATATTTCTCCATGTGTTCATATTCATCTCAAAACTTCACATTTTGATAAAAAATCTCAGGAGCCAGCCGGGTGTGGTGGTGCACACCTGTGATATCAATACTTGGGAGGCTGAGACAGGAAGATCACAGGTTTACTACCAGTCTTGGCAACTTAGTGAGGATCTCCGAAACTTAGTGAGACATTGTTTCAAAATAATAAAATAAAATAGGTCTCGGGGTACCATTCACTGTTAGAACACCCCTGGGTTCAATCCCTAGTACCACACATACATATTTAAAAAAAAAACCACCACCAACAAAAAAAGTGTGTCAGGAGCCAAAGTTCAAGCTCTTTCTGATTAAATCAGAGCCCCCAAAATGTGAACATAGTTCTCTTCACAGTTTTCCTCTGTTGTCGCTTATGTATTTAGTAAACTACATAAGGTTTTACCAGGAAAACACTTTTTCTGTATTAAAATCATATACAAAATGTTCTCTGTACTCCTACAACCTTGTTTTTTTTTTTTAAAGGTTCTGTTTATTTCAGATTTGCTGTTTTAGCAGAACACGTTTCTGATGCGTTTCACACTTTCCGATTTGACTTTACCACAGGAAACAGCTTATTAGTGGGTGGCAGCACTGGGATCCAGACGTGACTGAGCCAATGTGTACATACCCAAGTTAACTTTGGCTCTTTCTCAGGCTGGAATACACTGGGTACAATGACTTGGAAGACATACGCGCTGTGAACTAAGTGAAGAAACATCTGAGGAAAGAAGCGGAGCTTGCTGCCAGCTTACCTGGCCCGATTTTCATCTCTGTTGCTGATTCATTAGATAACATGTTTTCATGTCTATATTTTCTTCATCATTAGGATTATTACTTCAATATTCTGAGAAATATGCATAGTAATATCTCTCTACTTGACTAAATACTATGAATAAAACATTATTTCCAAGTAATATTTTGGAATCAAATACAAAACAAGCCAAACAATACTCATGAGACCTTTGTAGCATGGATGAAATTCCTTTAGTGCCAGACCATCAAAGAGATGGCTTAGAAATAAAGATAAAGATGCTTTGTCTAAATGATGCAATTACCCAACATATGAAAATTTCCTTTTAAGAATTCTACTAAAATATCACTGGATCTAAGTTATTCAACAAATACTAATAAATACAAGAAATGGTGTTACCATACTACATACTAGAGTGAGAATACAAACAAACAAGCCCCATATGTCCTAACAGTGCTTATAAGGCAGAAGGGAACAAAAAAATCAAACAAAAAACGATTAAAAAGTACATGCATGGATGAACATTTAGAAAGGCCAATTAATACAAGATGGAGAAAATAAGAACCCAAGGATGAGTTCTTAAAAGAGGTGAAGTATAGTTTGGTGCAGTGGCCCATACCTGCAATCTCAGTACTTGGGAGGTTGAGACAGGAGGATCTCAGGTTCAACATCATTGTGTGGTAGCTTAGGGAGACCCTCACAACGTTGTGAGACCCTGTTTCAAAAGTAAAAAGTAAAAAGGGCTGGGAGTGTAGCATCAATGTAGAATGTCCCCTAAGTTCAATCCCCAGTCACACAGACACACACACACACACACACACACACACACACACACACACACACACACACAGAGGTGAAGTGTGAAAGATAAGAGCCAGGTCAAGAAGAATAGGGCATAGGGTTTCTATATCCAGCAAGCAATGCATGTAAAATTCAGAGACTGCACAGGTCGTGAGACAGTTTAGTTGATTCTCGAAGAAAGAGCATTTCCACGTGGATCAGCAACCTGAGCACCACCTGGGAACATTTTAGTTATGTGAATTCTCAGGCACCACCCAAGCCTACTGACTCGAAAACTCTTGGGGTAAGGCACACAGCACTCTTTGTTTTAACAAGCTCTCCTGATGGTTATCATGTAGTACAGGTTTAACACCCTCTAATCTGCATGTCACTGGACCAACATCATTTGAGTGAGAAGAGTTTAATACACCAGGTTTCCCAGATTCTGTTAGTCATTGATGAAATGTCTCTGGCCCTGGTACTTTTCCTATCTCTTTATCCCTGATAACTTCCCCTAAGTTTGAATATTTAAAAGAGCAAAATTATTTCATATCATAATAAACATTATATACTAGGGTATTCATAACAATTTTAATTACAAAAACAAATAAGCAAATAAATTTAACCCAAAATGTAATGCAATATTTTCAGATACCTAAAATTTCAAAAACACACTATAAAGGGAGGACAGATTTGTCTCTAAAGCATTTCCATGGGAAGAAAAAGTACAAATATAGGCACAGATTTTCAGTTTAGCACAATAAAAGCCAATTTTAATTGTTTTGGAGTTAACTTACAGTAAAATCTATTTTTTTTTTTTTTGCAGTACGGGGGATTGAACCCAGGTGCGTTCTACCTCCGTGATACACCCCGGCCCTATTTTTTTATACTTTATTTTGAAACCGGGTCTCACGAAGTTGCGGAGGGCCTCACTAGGTAGAGAGAGAGAGAGAGAGAGAGACAGGGAGAGAGAGAGAGAGAGCTGAGGCTGGCCGCGAACCTGGATCCTCCGGTCACCGCCTCCCAAAGTACTGGGATTACTAGCGTGCGCCACCACGCCCGGCTCAGTAAAATCTTAAAACATAATAAATCCAATTTCATTGGAGAATTTGCTCATCTCGACAAAGAGAAAGATGTGTGGCAAACGATGAGAGCAGTGTGTGCTTTTTACAGTTGTTATATGGTAGGAAATGTTGTGCAAAGTACAGATCTGGAGAAAGAAATCATAGATTTGATTAGAACACTTGCTTTGCCACAATGAATCTATGTTAACGCACTTACCAAAGCTCTCCTCACAATGTACATTCATAAGTAAGGCTGCCTTATCCGCTGTGGCCTTTACTTCCCACTAGCCTTTCATTGGAAATCTCTCACTCTTCATCTACGTTCGTTTTTCTAATTATATTACCTAATGTTCCACTTAAAATTATTCCCATGGAATTGCCTATAGTACATGTAATCCTCAATTATTCTGGTTGTGAAACATGTTGTAGAAGTAAATTGATATATAATCAACATGGCAACAGAAGAGCATGTTATTAAGAAAGTATGAGCCAGACGTGGTGGCGCACGCTTGTAATCCCAGTACTTTGGGAGGCGGAGACCGAGGATCCTGGTTCGCGGCCAGCCTCAGCTCTCTCTGCTCTCTCTCTCTCTCTCTCTCT
>PVJS01020478.1:0-32539 GCA_004027185.1 Glis glis
GTGTCAAGCAGAACTAAGGTGTGGCCTGGCTTCCTGGGATGAGGCACGCACCACATCCAGATCCCTTTGGTGTGAGACTGCACGGTGGATCCCAGAGAGAAGCCTGTAAAGCATAGAAGAGATAAGACCAGTGGAGTTTTAATTGTAGAAACTTTTGAAACTTGAGATACAAGTTAAGGTAAATCATGTTACCTTGACTAGAAATGATTTTAACTAAAAACAGAGAACATGGACAATTGAAATAAGCAATTCAAATTGGAATTTTTCATTTTACCTAAATGTTCAGTGGGAGTTTGCTGTTCCTTATGAACATTTTATGAAATGTTTTATAGCTTAGGAATATGTACGTTAATGATCCCTATTACTAACTAATTCCATCCAGCAAAAGGACACTTTTACTTTGGGGGGGTACTGGAGATTGAACCCAGGGGTATTCTACCTCCAAGCTACACCCTCAGACTTTTCTTTTTTGCTTTTGAAACAGTGTCATGCTAGATTGCTGAGAGTCTTGCCAAATTGCTGAGGCTGGCCTCGAATCCGTGATTCTTCTGTCTCAGCTTCCCAAGTACAGGAATTACTGGTGTGCACTGCCAAGCCCAGCTATACTTTTTTTTTTTTTGACGGTACTAGGGATTGAATCCAGGGGCATTCTACCTCCGAGCTACACGCCTAGCCCTATTTTTTGTTCTTTAGTTTGAAACAGGGTCTCACTAAGTTGCGGAGGACCTCACTAAGTAGATGAGGCTGGCCGCGAATCTGCGATCCTCCTGTCTCAAACTCCCAAGTACTGGGATTACAAGCGTGAGCCACCATGCCTGGCTTACTTTTACTTTTAAAAGGGACAATTAAGGCAGTGAGGAATTAGTTGACTCTTATTTTCCAGATCACAGTGAAGAGAAGAGCGTAACTGTGGACAGAAAGTTAGCTTTCAATGTTCCTCCCACCTCTAACTTCCTCTCCTCCACCCCCCTGCTGGATGCTGACATTGTGGGTGGACACAGGGGCTCAGCAGACCTTGCCGGTGGCACTCACCCTTTTGCTTCCCAGCCAGCTTATTCATCAGGTAGGATTTGCCTGTGCGGTAGAGGCCCACAATAGCCACGACCACCATTGGCTGCGTGATGGACGACAGGATCTCCAGGGCTTCCTGGTTGACCATCAGTTGCCCGTTGGTGTTCTCAATGAAGCACACTGGGCCTGGCATGTGGGTTTCTGAAGCCATGTCCAGGTGTTGTCTTCTTTGCAGGAGAGGAGACAGGATTAATTAGAATTCCAGTCGTTAAACTGAGCCAGCACTCTCACCAGGTTATGCTACTTTGGGAATATCATAAAATTCTTCAGGATTGCCACATTCTGTGTGTATCCATGAGATAAATGAGGGGAATATTCATATAATTAATAATGTTCATATAATACTTAATAATCAGCGCAGCACTAAAAATACTGTTATGAAAGTGATCTATGTTCAAACATTCATGCCTAAAGATTTAAATTAATTTATGGTGGAAATTTTTTTGGACATTCTCATTAAACAATATACATTAAGAAGAAAATAGAATATGTTTAGGAGATTTGCATTATATGCTGGCTATATGTAAAAATGTCAATGTTTATGGAACCGAGACTTATTTTTTGTTTACCTTGTGCATAGACTAGGGACAAGATGTTTGTTTTCTGACTTCAACGAACTATTAGACTCATTGTGAGAAAAATTAACTGCCAAACGGCACCTGTGTTTCTATACCATGTGCATCCTGATATTGACTGTTTAATGCATATATTACATTAGTTAGACCCATAATGCTTTTCTTTATTTTTTGTCCTTGATTCCATATCCCTGGACTCTATTCCAGTAAGATGAGGTCATTTGTCCTGCCCTCCAGGCTGGTACAGTGCATCTCCATCTCTGCCTCAGCACAGGATTCTCATTTCCCATCTTCTAACCAAGGTATACTTTTAGGTTAAGCTATTATTCCATTTGTGTTGAGATTATTATCTCTCTACCTCCTTATGTCTGTAGATTGATTCTTCTTTGCCTGAATTATTTGGTAATCCATGTTTCATTTTAAAACCAAATCAACCTCACCAAGTGCTCTGTGACTGTACGTCACTATCACTCTGAATGACATTATAACGTAAGGCTACAATTCACCAATAAAGGTATATATATATATATATATATGTATAGATATAAGTATATTTATAAAAGTACATATATAAACCCTAAAAAAAGCATATATACTTTTATATATAAAAAGTATATATGAAAGTATAAATATAAGTATTATATATATGTATATATATCCAAATCAGTTTGTTTATTTCAAATCGAGGTTTTTTGTTGTCTCCAAAGTTATCATGAAGCATTTTCTAATGAATCATGGATCTTTTCTTCTCTGAACATTGCATTTTGAAAAGCATTTATACCCAGTTGTACTAGTGCTTTTTTTAAAACAGGGCTTAAAACAGCTTTTAAAATTGTGGCTCCTAAAATATGAATAATGCCTTCTATTAGTAGTGCTATAACTCTGCTTTCTTGATTTTTTTTTAACTCCTATGTCTCAGTCCCTGTGACCTGAATTAATCCTGGTATAGCTAACATGTGTTGGCTCTTTGTGATTCAAACATAATTTATTTAGGAGTTTCTTTCTTTCTCTCTTACTCTACATTACAAAAATAATTTGCTGAGGTGTTGCTTCTGTCTAAATGAAGCAGTAGGCACCAGGTTTATGCACATTCCTAAACCATAACAAAAAGAGGACAAAATGTATCAGACAACAAAAGTCAGTGATCACTGAGAGTTGGGAAATGAAAAACAGGCAATGTGTGATTGACCCATCTTTTGGTTTAGAGAGATTCAAACGCTGACACAGTTAGAAAAATCTCAGTCCTGTGGATTCTCTGATTTAAGGAGATGGAGTTTAAAGTTCACAGAGATAAAAGAGGCTAGAATTTTGTACAGAGTATCAAAGAGCAGGAGCTACATGCCAAGAAAACACTCTAGAGACCTCCAGAACTCACCGTGGTATCTGCTGGGTACTAATCAGTATAGGTCTCTAAGGAACTACTCACTGCTGGGAAAGTACCACCAAAAGGATTAGAGGGAACAGTCTTGGAGCTTTTAAGGGCTGGAAATAATGTTTCTTCCCACTGGCCAGACTAGCAAACTTCGTAATTCATAGATAATGAGGAAAGTACTTTGAAAGGTCTCCCCTCAGAATTGGGGAATAATTAACCCTAGGCAGAGCACTGCTCAGGGCCTTACAATCTTTTAAACAACCCAAAAGGATTCAGCTGTTTCCAAGCAGTCTCAAGAATATTTACAGAAACACATAAACAAGGTAAATTCATTGTGTCTGGATTCAATAAAAATTTACAGAGCATGTAAAGAAGTAGGAAAAAACAGTTTGTAATGAGGACATCAATCAATCAAGGCAGCACTTGCACTGATTTTAGAATTAGCACAAAAGGACAATAGAAGAGTCATGATAGCTGCATTCTGAACATTCAGGAAGTTAAGGAGAAGCCAGGCATGGTGGTGCATGCCTGTAATCCTAGTACTTGGGAGGCTGAGGATGGCAGATGAGAGGAGAGCTTCAGCAACTTAGTGAGGCCCTCAGCAATTTAGTGTGGCTCTGTTTCAAAATAAAAAATAAATAAGGCTGGAGGTGTAGTTCAGAGGTAAAACACCCCTGGATTCCATACTCAGTACCACACACACACACACACACACACACACACACACACACACACACACAGTTAAGGGGAGTAATAGAAAATCTAAAAATAAAAAATTAGCCAGGTGTGGTGGCGGACAGTTGTAATCCCAGTACTTGGGAGGCTAAGTCAGGAGGCTCTCAAGTTCAAAGCCAGCCTCAGCAACTTAATGAGGCTGTCCGCAACCTAGTGAGACCCTGTTTCCAAAAAAGAAATAAAATCAGGCTGAGGGTGTAGCTTGGAGGTAGAATGCCTCTGGGTTCAATCTCCAGTACCAAAATAAATAAATAAAAATAAAACAAGACCACTTGTAAGTTAAGACATTAGCATAAATGCAAGAAGGAACAGGAACACCAAAAGAGTAAGTATAATTTGTTGACTAAAGAGTGTTCACATAAGCAAGATTTAGTGGTTGTATGATATCTGGCATGCCATTTAACTATCTTCAAACAGTTTTTTTCTAGAAAATGTGAAATAATTTTAAAAGTAGATCATAAATATCATATTTCTTGGTCATAATGAGAAAGTGCAAGAAGAGAGAAAAACATGGCACACACACACACACACACACACACACACACACACCAATTAAAAGTAGGAGGAAAAGGTCAAGAGAGCTAAAAAGAAGCATTTCAAAGATAACATTTGTATTTCCTGACATATACTTTCAGGTTTTCTCTATTTTACTGCTTTTTAATTTGAAGCAGGAGAAGAAGAAAAAAGAGGAGAAGAAGGACAGGAACTGAAAGGGAGGGAGGGAGTCGGTCAGATGAGTGAGTGACAAAATCATTTGGTGCCATACCAGGCACTCAAGAGTTATCAGAAGGCAGGATCACCCGCGGGCACAGAGATGTTGCCAAAGATATACCGTTAGGGATGCTTTGTGATAGAGCTTTGAAAGAATGACAGTTAACATGTGTTATTAAAAATGTATATATTTTTTAAAAAACAGAGAGCCCTGTAGTGAAGTAAAGGCTGAAATTATACTTCAAGGGACTAAGGAGTGAATGAGTCCTAAGAATTAGAATCTGGTGACTCTTGACTATTTCTAAAGAAATTCACTTTGAAATAAAGTATAACCATATGATTAAAAATTATGCAGTTTTCTACTGTGCGTGGGGTGCACACCTGTAATCTGAGTACTTGGGAGACTGAGACAGGAGGTTTGAGGCCAGTGCACGGTAATTTAGCGAGATCCTGTTTCCAAATAAAAAGGGCTGGGGGTATAGCTCAGTGGTGTAGGACCTCTAGATTCAATCCTCAGAACCCCCAAAACAAAAAAATTTTAAAATGCTGTTTTCATGCATTCTCCTTTTTGACTAGGGTTTAGATTTTTCTTTCTTACCCTTGCACAGTATCCATGGGCTGTTTACCCTGCATCCAACTACCTGTTTTTATCTTCTCATTAAAATAGCATATTTGTGGCCCTTTCAGTTTTTTAGCTGCAGTCAAAACTGTATTGAGCCAGTTCCCTCGATGACAGTGATAATTTGTGCCCCCCCCAACACAGATAGTATCAAGAAAAGGACAATCCTATGGCATTTCAAACTTGAGCTCAGCCCTACTGGTGCCCAATTCATCATGAGCTCAGTAGTGGCATTTGGGGCCATACTGCTGCCTCACGACACTAGGATTTCACCTGTACTATATCAGGCTCAGCCACAGCCTTACATTTTTTTAATTGGTGCATTATAATTATGCCTCATAATGAGGTCCAGAGTAATAGAAACATGCATACACATAGCACTTGTGTTTCCCTCTGGCCCCCTCACCTCCCTGTACATAATATTGAAATTGGTATTGGTGACTTCATAAATGAACATAGCACTACTTGAACTGTAGCCTATATTGGTGCTGGTCATTTTTAAGAAAATTAACTGACCCTTATAAATGCCTCCCCACCCATGCTCCAGTCTTATTATAGACTCTGTTTCAAGTGGAGAGAAAACTGTTTTGATGAGAAAGTAGAGTTCTTACCTGTTTCTTGTTTTTTTTTTTTTTTCTTCTTCTCAGTTTAGGAGGAAGGATTTCTATTACTTTTCGTCCCTCACTGTATCTTTGGACCTTTCTTTCTTTACTCCAATGTCCTGGGGCTTTCTGGACTTCTTCAGAGGTCTGAAATCAGAAGAAAAACGACAAGCAGCTTTTCCTCTGTGATTAGATAATATGAAACTGAAAGTATTGAGAGCAAGTCCCAGAATAGCAACTGAAAAAGGATTTACTAGAAATTTGGCCAATGGGAGGGCACATGTTATAATTTCTCAACTAGAGCTCCCCAGTTTCAATTTTGGAAGAGACATCAGAGAATGAAGATCAGCTTGGTCATTTGAAGTGTTTATCTTACCTTTGGGGGTCAGTTGGAGAAGCCCAGAATGAGGAAGCAATATATTATTTTGAGGAGGTCTAATTTTCTAAGATAATGGACATGCTCATGATTGTCCTGGTCATTGTTTTACAGATGCAGCAATGGAGGGAAAGGGCTTATGCTATGCACCTGTGGCTGCTCAGCACCAAACCCAGCACCTGTCACTTTAGTACCCAGGACACTGTCCGGAGGAGCTCCGTGTACCATCCTGGTGTTCCAGGGCCGGTGATGACTGCTTTCCCTGGGTTACAGAACATATCTATAATGAAAAGTTCCTCCTGATTTTATGGAAACTGAGGCACAGAATGGCTTAATAACTTCCAGAAATCTTAGCATGATAAGTAATCTAAACCCCAAGAGCTTTGATCCCAGACCTTCTTGAATCACCTCTCTATGTTGCCTCTACTTGCTGAGTGAATAATTGTAACACTAATGGCTTTTATTTAGCACAAGTTTAATTCAACCCAGATTACAATCATGCAAGGTAAATGGTGTTGTCTCCATTCTACAGCAAAACCCAAGAATGCTGGGAGGGTTGATATGGCTGTCTGAATTCCCTAAGCAAGTCATAGAACTTGGATGTAAATTTTAAATTCCATTTATCTTCAAGCTCCTCATTGCTTCTATAAGAGAAGAAGAGAAATGGGAAAAGAAAGGCAGGGAGTTTCTCTGCTGGTTCTGTTTTTGCTCCACACCTAGGAGCCAGTGTCTGAAATTTGATAGGGAAAGATAGATACTCTCTATTGTTTTCTCTTGTTTCCATGATCTTTCTAAATGTCTCTGAGTACATGTAACTTTAAGTGGTTTGAAGATTATGACATATCTGTCTCTTTCAGTTGCTGCAACACATGGGTTCTTTCTGCCGTAGGTGTCTGTGCACCAGCAATTTTCTGCGTTGGAACATTTCTACCCAGATCTTCTCAAGGTCGGTTTCTTCCTGTCTTTCAGGTCATACCTAAGTGGCATCTTTTCAGAAACATCTGCTATGAGCTTTCTGTCAATATATCATATCACCTTATTTTTTTCTCATTTTTCTTATGACTATCTGAAATTCAAGTTCATGAGAATCGGAACTTCATGTGTTCACCATGTATCTCCAGCATCTAGAACAAGACTCGGCATAAGATGGAAGATCAATGGGTATTGCATGTGACCAAATATAAAATAAATCTGAATATGAGACAACCCCACATTTTTTGCCAATTGGAACATATAAACCTTTGACCATGTAGAAGAAATAGTGCAGTGTCTATGTAAATCATTTAATTTGTTGATTAGTAATATATGCATAAAATGACATTATGTATGTAGTGCTGATACATTGTCTTTTATAAAGTAGTTTTATTCAAATACTTCACATCTTTCTTTATCATTTTCATCAGTATTAGATATATTCATCTTTTTAACTCAGGGTTGTTCCTCCTCCAAGCTACACTCCCAGCCCTTTTTTAAAAATTTGAAGTAGGGTATTGCTAGGTTGCTGGGGGATTCTCAATAAATTGCTGAAGCTGGCCTCAAACCTGCAATCCTCCTGTCTTTACCTCCTAAGTATTGGGATTATAGGTGTGTGTCACTATGCCCGATAAGATGTATTCATTTTCTAAAGTGAATTTAAAATTAACTTTTTTTTCCAGAGTATACCTTTACTTCTGGCAAAATTATTTGAGATACATCAGATTTTCAGTCAGTGCAGAATATTTACTAGTATTTTTTCTGTTTCTCTTGATTTTATGGCATGAATAAAATTATTTTTTGAAATGAATTATAATAGCCAATGTTTGTATATTACCTTTTAAAGGCATCTTTTAAAGGCCATTATTAAGAAGTTTTTGTTTTGTTTCTGGTACTGGGGATTGAACCCACAGTTGTTCTACCTCTGGACAACACCCCCAGCCCTTTTCGTTTTTTATTTTGAAACAGGGTGTCACTAAGTTGCTGAGGGTTGTCCTGATGCAGGAGGACAGGCATGGAGAGATGACAACCTGGAGACCAGGTTAGGAAAGGAGAATTTCTTTATTTCCACCGGCGGTTCCAGAGGACTACAGTCTGAAATCTGAACCCTGAATGGCATCAGCATACAGATTATGTAGGGCAATGGGGCAGGTCTTGATTGGCTTGACAGGTGCAGAAGCTTGGGTTATATTTCAGTTTCTTTTCCTGAGCCTGATTTCCTGTAAATGTTCCCACATGGCAGGTGCGTGGCTTAGGCTCCATGTGCAGGCTGCAGGGTGGTGCCATCTTAGACTCCTGCCTCATTCCTCCCTTTAGAGGTGAGTTTTGAGACACCACCATAACACTTGTTGTTGGGATCTGATATTTTGAGTCTCCATTACCAGGTGAGAGAAAAAGAGAGAGAGGGAGGGAGGAAGTGCAGTATAGGACTGTTTGAGCCTGACAGCAGTGAGAAGGGATTGGAAGAGTATGGCCTGGCTCATTTTGAATAACCCTAGCAAAGTCCAGAGGATGAAGAACATCCTCAGGATTTGGTCATGCATAGACTAGTCAGATTCCTCAGGGGTGACTGGAGCAGGGCATGGAGTCTTTTGCAGGGGTCAGATCACAGGGATTTTCAGGGTCCGTTGCAGCTTCCCACAGCTGTTCTAGGGTGGCACTTTTGAGGCGGCTATGATGGCAGCTGTGGGGGTAGTTAAGATGTTAAGATAATAGTAAAGGGTCCCTTCCACTGTGCTTTTAGTGGAGTAAGGTTCCAGTCTTTTACCCACACCGAGTCCCCTGGCTGGAACAGATAGACAGGAGAGAAAAGACTTATTGGGGCCCTATCTCAGACCCAAGTGGAAAGTTTTCGTGTGATTTTTTTTCCAACCCCAACATTAGCTGATGCAACTCAGTCTCCCCACATCCTCACAGCCTCCCAGGGAGAAAATGTAATATGGGGGGAAGCGGGCATAAGATGCTTCATAGATTAGGGGCAGGGCCTGTATCCAGGTGAGTTTTGTTTCCTGACAAATTTTTCCCAGCCCTGTTTTTAGGGTCTGGTTCATCTCTCAATTTCCCCTGGGCTTTCTGGATGATAGGCCACATGTAATTTCCACATAAATATTGAGAGCTACTGCTGTAGCCTGAACGACTTCTAAGATGAAGGCAGGGCCATTATATGAACCTATCTGCAAAGGCAGGCCAAACTGGGAAATGATTTCTCAAAGTAAGACCCAAACTACTTCTCAAGATTTTTCAGTCCTGCATGGAAAAACTTCTACCCATCCTGAAAGGGTGCATACTATCACTAGTAGGTACCTGTAGCCCCTACATTGAGGTGGTTCTGAAAAATCCATTTGTATATCTTCAAGGGTGGGGGGCTCCAACTGTTTGGACTCCAGGGGGTAGTCCTGGTCCTTGTTTTGAATTGTGTTGACTGCAAAGAGTACAATGTTGACTTGCCTTTTTAGCCAAAGCTGACAAGTGCTGAATGTAGAAGTATATTCTGAGGAGTTTTTCCATATTTTCTTGGCCCAGGTGGATGGCCTCAAGAGTTTCTCTAACTAGGGGGGCACCTAACAGTTAAGGAATGGAGACTGTCCCATCCACTATGCAAAACCCTCTGTCAGGCTTTGACTGCTACCTGTTTGGGTTTCCAGATGGCCTAAAGGAATTGTAGGATCTCCTGTGGGTGTTTTAATTCTTTCCCTCCAGAGTTTAGTAGTCCCTTTTTAGCAGTTAAATGCTCCATGGACCATGGACGTGTAGAATGAGGAAGGTGTACCTGGAGACAATGTAGGTGTTTACTACCTTTTCTTTACTTAGTTCTAAGGCTCAAGTTAATGAGATGAGTTTGACCTTTTGTGCTGAATTCCCTGTGGTAAGAGTTTTGCCTCTAAGATGGTTTCAAGAGTGACCACCTAAGTTGCTGAGGATGGCATCAAACCTGCAATCCTCCTGTCTCAACCTCCTACTGGGATTATAGGCATGCACCACTGCAGCCAGCAAGAAGTTTTAAAATGTATTATGGATGGGGAAAAGTTGTGCAATGAGTACTAAGTCATAGTTAGATAAATTCTACATTTTTACTCCACAATAAGGCAACCATAGATAATGATAATGTACTGAATATTTCAAAAAAGCTAGGAGGAAGGATTTTTAATGTTTTTACCAAAAGGAAATGATAAATGTTTGAGGAGGCAGTTATGTTTACACTGATTTAAGGATTATATAATATATACATATATGAAAGTATCATATGGTACCCCATAAATGTGTATAATTCTTATCTGTAAAATAGGTATATTTTTTATCAAAGCATCACATGGTACCCCACAGATAGGTATAATTTTTATCTGCCATTTAAAATTTAAAATGCTTTATTTTATATTCTTTTCCTAGGTTGCATGAATTGTGCTTTTTCTTATACAAAGAGGGAAGAGAAGGAATAGCTAATAATTCTTCAAAAATAATTTTTTCAGCTTTTATCAATTGCTATAATTTTATTATCTGGTATATATATATATATATACATTTCTATAATAACATTTCTGGGAGGAATCATTTAATAATGGTACTCATTAATACTCATCTGGATTTTTTTATACTTTTATTGGTACATTGTAGGTATACATCATGGTGAGATTCAAAGTGTTACAAACATACATGCACCCAGCACTTGGTGTATTTCCCTCCAGATCTCAAGCCATCTCCCATCCTCCATCCTCCTTGGGGAGATTGGTAGTGGTACCTTCATATATGAACATAACATTGTTTGAACTGTTCCCATCATCCAGCCTTGTTTCTCCCCTCCTGTCAATCCCCTTCCACTATTCTGTTCTCTTTTCTCATTTAACTGAAGTGCCTTTTGTTTCCTACATAGGAGAGAAAACATACAACTCTTGACTTTCTGAGACCGGGTGATCTCAACATAATATTCTCTAGTTCCATCCATTTTCCTGCAACCAATGTAATTTTATTCTTCTTTATGGCAGAGTAAAATTCCATTGTATGTATATACTACATTTTCTTTATCCATTCATCTCTTGATGAAACCTAGGCTGGTTCCATAATTTGGCTATTGTGAATGATGCTGCTATAAAGATGGGTACTAGTGTATCAATATAGTATTCTGACTTTTTAATTCTTTTGGAAAGATACTGAAGAGTAGTATATCTGGGTCATATAGTGTTTCCATTTCTAGTCTTTTGAGGAACCTCCATACTAATTTACAATCCCACCAACAGTTTGTAAGAGTTTCTATTTCCCAACATCCTCACTAGAACTTATTATTATTTGTACTCTTGATGATTGGAACTGCACTGAGATTCCATCTGATTTAGTTCTTTTCTTTTTATTGAGGTAGCCTTAAGAATGCTGTTGGGGAAACAAAATGATATCCTTTGCAAGAAAGTGAATGGAACTAAAGAACATCACGCCAAGTGAAATCAGTCAGACTCAGAAGAGCAAGGGCTGCAGGTTTTCTCTTACATGTGGAAACTATAGAGAAAATAGGAAAGAAAAGGGGCCTCATAAAAAGGAGGAGAAACACCAGTACAGTAGTGGAAGGGGGTGAGAGTGAGGGAGGAGGGGAGAGAAAGAAGGAGGCTTGAGGAAGGAAACAGTCCAAATACTGTTGTGTTTGTATATGAATGTGTCACTATCAATCTGACTAGCATGTAAGGGGAGGGAAGAGGAGGGAGGAGAGGGGTGGAACAGGGCGGAATGGGGAGGGAAACACACCAAGTGATGTTGTGTGCCTATATGAATGTTTCACTTTGACTCGCATTACAAGGTATAATTACAATGCGCCAATAAAAAATAAAATTGAATTTGAAAAACGAGAATGCTTTGGGCAGGTTTTTTTTTCTCCTGAATATCTGGCTATATTATGACTGAGATAATTTCATATCATCTATAAATCTTATTTCTATATGAAGTCTTTTGAAAAGATTCTCTAAGATACTGATTCATCAAGAATGCAGGTGTGAATACTTTATCATCCAGAAAAATATCCTTTCTGTAAGAAAACTTTCCTTGCTACTTAAAATGCTGCCTCCACCCTGAATATAAGATTTTTAAGTATATAGCAACATTCCATATTTGCAAATGTGCACCGCTTACTGGAAGGCTAATTATTATAAAATTAATGAAACTTATGTTCTGGGTCTCCTCTTTCACCGCAAGGGACATGTTTCACATGTTATAAGTTTTCATAAAATTTGCAAAAGCAAGTTATGTTGATTCATTTTTCAGCATGGCAGTGTGGGGAATTCTATAGAACCTCTTCCCAGAAAAATTAGTGGAACTATTACAAATTATTTTTAAAAAATTAAAACTTCTAGCCATTGTTCTAAGGGCATACTTCAAGCAACAACATATTTTTTTAAAGGAATTTCCCCAAATCTTGGTGAGAACAACAAGAGTCAGTGGCACTTGAGACATGGCCTATTCCTCCCCTACCCCACCCAGTTCAGTTTGGTAAAGGATCCTCTCTGGGGGGTGGTGTTAGAAGTAAGCTTTTACGTGTCATTAAAAAAAAAAAAAAAGACACGTAGTTGAAAGCAGCTCGGCAAGGCGAATTTTACTTCTTGCAAAAAGGGTTCCTGTCACCAGGAAGGTCTAGCATGTAAGGAACAACATGGGGGAAATTACTGGGTGCGGGGCTTCTGTTCTGTGTTATTGTTGGGAATACAGCCTCACAATCTTTACACCATTGGCTGAAGGGGGCGCTGGGGGAGGGGTCGGCACTCACAATTTTTAGGAAATGCTATCTACAAAAATACAAGCACAGGTACACAAATACAGTTACACAAATGGTAGCTTTACAACATGGCGACCAAGTCAAGCCATTCCTTTGATAGAAAATATCTATTTCTCACGGGGTCAAGAAGAGCTCTCTCTCTCCTCAGTTCCCCATCCAGGGATATGGTAGATTATTCACTGGAAGGAATAAGCCATCAAAATTCCTGTGTTAGGGGATAAACTTTATCCCTTTCATCAGTAATTCAGATGTCCACAACCTTAAATGTAATCACTTTTGGAGATAAGGTTTTCAAGGAGGTGATTAAGTTAAAATGAGATCTTTAGGATGGGCTCTAATCCAATATAACTGGTATCTTTATAAGGACTAACTTTGAGTACATGGAGATACCAGACACAGCTGTACACAGAGGAACAACCATGTGATGAAAGAGAAAGAGGGCAGCCATCTGAAAACCAGGAAGAATGGTTTCAAAAGAAACCAAACCTGGTCACATCTTGTTCAATCCCCGGTACCACAAAAAAAAAAAAAAAAAAAAAGTGCTAGAGTTGCAGCTCAGTGGTAGAATGCCTCTGGGTTTACCACAAAAAAGTATCTTGGTGGAAATTATGAATAATAAGTGGATTTTTAATGGCTAGGTAGTTTTTATTTCTATTTGAATTTGTTTTTTGATTATTGTCTGCCTGTTCTTATTGTACTCAGCAACACACTTCAAGACTATTATAATCCATATTTTGTTTTACTAGGGGTATTGGATTTTTTTTTAAATCATCATTTTGGCTCCTCCAAGCAATCCTTTTGACTGAAAATTAGAATCAGTTTATGACATTCTTCCAGAATTTTCATTTGGATTGTATTTGATATGGCAGACTAGTCTAATTTGATTTATGGAAAATTAATATTTTTAATTCATTCTTTCTGTCTTAGTCTGTTTTGTGTCACTGTAACAGGATACCTGAGACTGGGTAATTTATATTTAAAAACCAGAGATTTATTTCTTATATTTCTAGATGTTGAAAAGTCCAGTCATTGATAGTTTTCTATGTTTCTAGTTAAATTCAAATTTTAAGCTCCAGTTTATGGGTATGTTTCAAATTTCAAAACTTATATTAGGACTGAATTGTTCAAGTGTGTTTTTTGACCATGCATTGCTTATAGTTATGTAATGGAATGCTCCAATTGGGAGCCTAAGGCTGCTTCTGTCATTATATTAAGTCCTATGTGCACGTGTATCATTTTTCAATGGCTTAAATTTGCATGATTATACATGGCATGACTTTTCCGCTCATTTCTCTGTCATCTTATAGCTAACTCACTTGTGTAGTGTCTTAAACTTTTCTGATGTGTAGGAATTTTATTGGTGAACTACTTCTGTGCAAGAAAGGCATACAGTCTTTATTTTTCAAATAGTTACAATGTTATAGAAGTAATTTTATTGGTTTCAAGTAGCTTTTTGGTTAATTCTCTTGGAACAATTTTTTTCCTGATCTTTCATATTTTCATATTTTATGTAACTTGAGAAATCATCTTCACCTTTCACCTTTTTTCATCACCTTTCCAATCAGAGAAAGAGGAAAGCTATATGACTTAATTGTACCCTTATTAGAATAGCCCATCATTCATAGTTAAATGGGGGAAATGACTTAGGGAATTTTTGTTAGTGAATCTGGAAATAAATACCTTTCCTGATTAAAAAAAAAAGAGGCTTCTAGAAAGATATAAAATTCTGCTAAGTTTCTTTCCATACATGGGTCAGTGCTGCACTGTTCTGTCACTTGTCTGTCATTCTGAGATGTCTAGGGTTTTGTTTGCATGGGCTTAATTTTAAAGAAATCTGTGAGAACACTGATAAGAAAGTGTAGCCTCGGTCACTAATACTCACCTAGATCAGGAGCATCAGCCCCCCACCCCTTTGCTGTGTTTCCTAGAATGCTCTAGATTTGTTGATAAGAGATGTCCCTTACTAACCAGTTAAAAATGTTCAAATGAGCAGGCTTATAGTAGCAGAAGATTCTGCAAGGACTCAAGTACCCGACCTAGGAGCAGAAAGTTAGGACCAAGGAAGGTCAAGGGAAGACCTTCGCTAGAAAGGCATATGCTTTTGGTCTTTGGAGCCTGGAGAAACACCAGTAGTCAAGAACTTTATCTCTTTCCCTCCTGTGTAAGAATTGCTTTTGAAATCATGCAATGAGGCCTTTAAAGAAAAGATTTCTGATGCATTTGTGGTTTGCAGATAAGGAAAGTTTACAATAATAGACTTCTAACTAATTATTCCATTATGTCTATTAAGACCCAAAGAAATGAAAATATTGGTTTGTAGACCCTGGTAACTTATTCTGGGATAGAGATTACTGGTGAATAGACCACATGATGCTAAGAAATTATCCTGAAGGGAGCACTCAAAAGAGATAGATAAATAGACAGTAAGGGCAACATCTGAAGGCAGGGTTCTCAAAATGTCTCTTTTTAATTGTTGCTTTTGAGAGCACAGACACACGAAGGCATCACAGAGTCACTGTGTTTGACTGAAGCAGTGAGCATGCATGCCAGACCAGAAATGGAGGATGAATGCAAGACTCATTGTCGAGGGCCAAGGCCTCTCTTAGAACGCACAGTGAGATTATCATCTTGGACCAGCTCAGTTTGAATACACGATATTTGGCTGGGTGGGATCTGTCCGCAAGCAGACATTCCAAGGGACCTGGTGTAATCTTCAAGGTGCAGTCTTTGATGTCGTCTCCACCCAGTAATGACCCTATGTAGTGACCCTAAGTTTGTCACATGCCTTCCTCACTGACCTTCTTTACCATAACCTGTGATAATTGTTGATTTCTGTGTTTGATTAGACTTTATGTTGTTTTGTCTAAAGTGTCTATAAAAGCAAGGTGTTGGCTACAGATGGACGGGAGAATTTGTGATCTCTATCTCCTCCCCGGTCCCCAATTATTAAATGTAATTATTTTGCAAATTACTATATCGGACTTTGTGTTGTTTCATGCAAGAAGACTATTAATCAGAAGCTGCCTGGTGCAGCAAACTTCCGTGGTTGGAACCACGGAGTAGTTATTCGGAAGCTGCAGAGAGCAGCGACCTTCTGTGGCAGAAACCATGGAGTAGTTATTCGGGTGCTGCCTAAAGCAGCACCCTCCGTGGTGAGACTATGGAGCAAGCATTGTCTGCCAGAGTTACCCCAATAATTCACAGAAAGACATGAAAGTCTTTGAAATAGATCCAGGTCCAGATCCTGCCCAAATTCCAAGTTGCAAGGTCAGTAGTTCTGCTGCTATCAGTTTTTATTTATTTATTTTTTATGTTTTGGTCTCTTGACAAATGCAACTAGATGTAAAGAAAAAAACTTTATGCAAACTATAATCTATCACAAATTAATAGCCCATCTTGGTTTTTATACTAAAAGGATACTTGAGAATAGTAAAAATAAAATTTTTAAATTCAGAATTTCTAAGTCTGTGCTTTCCCTTCTGCCCCCACCCCCCATCATTTGACAGCAACAGAAGTCAAAGTTCTACTGCTTCTACTTTCAATTTAGATGCAAACCAATAAAAATTAGAGAAAAGATTGATTGCACCTAATACTGTAAGGATAAAATATCTAAATATCATTTGCAATATTTTTGTTGAGTCTAGCTCATGGTTTAGTCACTGAAAAATTTATTTCCAGAGCTCAGAGCACCAAACCTTAATGGTAAAACCTTAATGGGCCAAAACCTTAATGGTAAAACCGACACTTTTCTGAAGATTATTTAAATAGATTCCTTCCGGAGACCATATTTACATACTCCCTATCTCCAAATTTCTCAAACTCATTGATTCCATAGGTTACAGCTTTCTTCAGAAAGTGTTTTCTAACTCTAATGCCTGATCAGTTTCTCACATTTTGCATCTCTGTAACTTTGTAACGAGCACATTCCACATTTCTTTTCTTCATAACTAACTTTAGGACTTTAGCTGTTCAACACAAATTAATGAAATTAAATCCATCACCACAGCATTAAAAATAAGATCTCTCCTAATATACCAAAGAATTTGAGGTTACTAAGGGAGTTTGAGGAAATAGATTTTAGCTTCATCATTCATAATTGAATTGCAAGGTCAGTAATTAATGTCACAGAAGGTGAATTAAGGTGACAACTTAAGTAGGAGATGGATAATCAAGAGCAGAGAAGATTCTGTTCCTCACCTTTTCCACATCGTCCAGGCCCTCGGTGTCCAGAAGGACCAGGGTGTGGTTTGGCTTGCAGGGGTGGGGCACACACCACATCCAGATGCCCTTGGTTTCCGACCTCACTGTGGAGCCCAGGGGGAAGCCTGCAGGGGACGAGAAAGCAACATAGAGCCACAGTAGACAGGCCAAGCTGCCGGGGGTTTCATTGGCTAAACTTGTAGATGTAAGTGATTGGCAAGGAGATTGTATACTGCTATTTCTGCAAGGATAACTAATCATACATATATATTGTGTCCCCTGTTCACCACTTTCTCAACTACTCAAATTATGTCACCTTACAGAACTTGTGTAAGCTCTGCTAGCCTATGTATTTTTATATGACCTTGAAGAGCTGTCATGTCCTCTGGCTTCTGGTAGCGTTGAAGCAGTGGGAAACCCCAGCAGGAGACCAGGAGGCAGGCGTGAGCTTCGCTAGCTTCCACCCTGCTGGGCACAGTGTGCCAGGGCTTGCTCCTCTACCCAGGTCACAGTTCTATTCGTGTAGCTCCATCTAACTGTTCTGCTCTTTGCTACATTCTGGAGTCCATTCTCTCCTTTTTCTTTAGAGTACAGGGGTGATTATATCTACCTAGCCATTGCTATTGCCACTCATGGAGTGATGTCACCCCTCGTTGGTTTACTCCCCATTGCCTATGCCCTTGTAGATGTCGCTTCCATTAAATGCTCTTCAGTTACCCTCTGAGTAGGTGCTATAGATGAGGTCTGCAATGTCCCCCAAAGGCCTATGTGTTAAAGGCGTGGTCCCCTGCTTGGCTGTATTGAGAGGTAGTAGAAACTTATGAGTTGGGGCCTAGGGGAGGTCTTTAGGTTATTGGGGGAGTGGCCTCAAAGGGGATTGTGGGATCCCTTTCTTTCTCTTCTTTTTTTTCTCCTTGGTTTGCCATGAAGTGAGTGGTTTCTCTCTGCCATGCTCCCTGCCATAATGTGCTGCTGCCTTGCCACAGGCCCAAACGCACCCTGCCCAATCAATCATGGACTCAAACCTCCAAAACTGTGGGCCAAATAAAACATTTTTTATAAGTTGATTTATCTCAAGCTTTTGTTATAGTGATGGAAAGCTGACTAACACAGTGGGTCATCTGTGTCCTACAAGGACCAGTACTGGTAAATTAGCTTTTGTAGGTTTTTCTTTTTCCTTTTCTTTCCTACTTTAGTTTTTGCTTTCTCCTCTTCAACCACAGGATGACCTCCACATTCACTGATCATCAGGGGGATGTAAATGGAGGGAAAGCAGGAGTCCTGTGACACCTGTTGGCCTTTCTTCCCAGGATTAAATCCACGGTGGAGAGGATTTGAGGACTACTCCCGGGAACCAGTGGGTGATATATCCTGTCCAAGCATCCAAGATTTTGACTATCTGAGGTATAGCAATGCTTTCTGCCTTCAACTGATAACAGAAATGAATGTGGTAAAATTCCTGGAGGATCACTTGGCGGGACTTGGGCTGTTGAATTTCCACACCTCCTGTGATCTCCACAATGAGTGTATTAAATAGTCTACATTTTCTATACTGTGGTTATATCTGAATAATTAGAGTAAGCCTAACTCCCTGTGCTTCCAGCTATAGAAATGACAAGGTATGATGAGGGACCCTCACTCTCACACTCTAAGGTATAAAAAAGCAAAGTGAGAGATTGCAAAGAGAGAGAAGTAGCAACCTGGTCTTGCTCATGGGCTTTGACAGGGACTGTCTTTCTTTCTGTTCTTATGACTTGCTAGGGTGGGAAAGTTAAGTTTCAGATATTTAAAGTATTTTGGGGTCAAAAACTCCCTTAGCAGAGCACTGGGAAATCGCCTCATTTTCACTTGATGTTATCTTGAGTAGAAAATACAAACAATGCTGTGGCAGCTCTCTTTCTATTATCTGTCTCTTAGAGTTCTCAACCCTTTGATTCCCTCAAAATAAATAAATAAATAAATAAATAACAAAAAGTGACCCATGATTTTATTTGATCTAGGCAAGGAATAATGTCTTCCCCTGTTTTTGATGGCAAAAAAATTCCCCTAAAAGCAAGATAGAGACAAAATTCTTTGTGTGGCAGCCAAAGGAAGAATGGAAATAAAAAGAGAAGCGCAGTGAGGAAACATGAAGGAAAAGGGTAGAGGGAGAAAGACAATGAGAGAAAGGGAGAGACCGAAGGGGGAGAGGGAGAGAGAGACAATGTAGGAAAGAGAAAAAGATGACTGGGGATTAGTAGACCAAGTTTCTCATCTTCTAATGGTGCTGAGCCCCCCCACACCCGAAAGGAAGTAAGATATTGGGGGAAAATGGCTGCATGGTCTTTAAAAATAGAAACACCAGTCTCAGAAAGTGAAGGATTGTATGTTTTTTCTCGTGTGGAAGCTAGAGAGAAATTGGGTAAAAAAGGGACTTCCAATAAAAGAGTGGAGCAATGGAGGTGGTCTATGGGAGGGAGGGGGATGAGACTTGATGAAGGAAACAGTTCAAATAATGCTATGTACTTATACAGAATTATAAATGCCAATCTCAATAACAGGTACAGAGAAGGTGGTGGGAGTGGGGTGGATTCTAAGAGCAACACACCAAGTGCTGTTTGCATGTATGTTCGTATAAAGAATTCTTCTGTATACCCACTGCATCCTTCTGCCCATCCATTTTTAAAGGACATATTTAACTCTATTTATATACTACTTGAAATGAGTCTGTGGCTTGGACAAAAGGATGAAGGAAAAAGAAAGGGAGTCATTGCTGGAGCTCAGCTGCTCAGCAGGTGAGAGTGGATGGGATAAGGAAGAACAGTGAGGTGGCTCTTTTGATAGGGTTGAGAACTCTATTAACAGACCAAAAAGTGAGTTTTTTTTTGGGGGGGGGGCTAGGTTTGTGGTTATAAGTTTGATGGTAAGAATGAGAGATTTTCTTCAGTGGGAGGGATGACCCTAGAGAAGATGCCACCAGCTTGCCCTACCACTGGTCCCAAGCCCCTGCCTCACGTTCACACTCACCATGGTTCTGTCCTGCAAGACGATTCATGAGGTAGGATTTTCCTGTACGATACAGCCCTACAATGGCCACCACCACCACAGGTTGACATATCTCGTTAAGAATCCTTAAGGCATTCGGGTTCGCCGACAGCTGCTCATTCCTGTTTTCCACTAGACACATGGGGGCCTTCATGGTAGATGCCATGGTTACCTGTAACTCAGAAAAGCCGCTCAGTGGAATACAAGATCTTGAAGTCATCTCTCATGGTTATTCAAAGCATGTGCACATCAGCTTTCTGCTTCTGGAATGTGTAATACAGCTTTCTAAGTTTTGTGTGTTTCTAAAGGGAAAAAAAATGAGTCTAGCCTGGCCAGGCCTGGTACACATTCCTTATGCACATTATCTTACGATTCCTATGAGAAGTCTAAAAGAAGCTTTGCCTGGGCATTTTAAGAATATAATGAGAAAAACAAAGCACTGAACACTAACATTTTGGGATAAGTAGAGACAGAATATGACATGGTAGAAATGGAGGGAGAGTTATCAGAAAAGGTTCCAGACATTCCAAAAGAATTTGGCCTCTTATTAATGTAACGAACATCTGAGTCTCTTCCATGTGCCTGGGCACTGTTCTAGGAGTCCATTATTGAGGTGTGAACAAATGGATACGAAGGCTCAGAAAGGATATGGATATTCTTTGTATCCTATAAGGGATACGGATATGGGAACCAGATAATTAAAAAACCAAATAAACCATGATAAGATAATAAGTTCTCAGAAGAAAATAAACAGGGAATGAGGTAGGGAAATTGGGGATTGAATTTATATCAGGATAGTCAGGGGAAGATCTCTATGAGACTGAGATGAAATGAAAAAAACTTTGATGAGGCCAGGTTTAGGAATCTGTCAGGAGACCACTGAGAACCACAGAGGGGTGGCTGGAGGAAGGGACCCCACAGGAGGACTTCTGCAAGGGTGCTAGGGGTTGGTCCTTTGGTCCCAGAAAGGGCTTCCTCCCCATATTGACTCTCCATGTTCCACATAGGGCTTATGCTATAGCCCCAGGCAGATGCCTGAGGACAAGTGCAGACTGGGGACACAGGGCGCCACCTTCCTCTTGCAGCTGCCTCTGCACCAAACAGAGAAGCTGAGTTGCCAGAACACAGCACCCTGCGTGACACACACAGTGGGAGCCATTCACAGTGTCCTCAGGGGCGTAGCCCACTGTGCTGCAAGCCCAGAGTGCAGCATTGGAGAATTCCTTGATGTTGTTTATAAAAGGAAACATGCAGGGAGGGCAGGGTTTAGGAGCGAACTCACTTGGCAGGGGCTCTGCTGACTGGGACAAGTTCTCTGCTGCCTTTTCTCACCCCTTGTGTTTCCTGCTGCTCTTGGCCCCTCAGAAAACCGACTGTTCTCAAAAGCTGTAAACCAAACAGGATGTTACTGCCTTCCAAAAGAGTTGAGGAGAATGGAACCAAAATTGAAACTACACTCTTTTCTTGCTGTATTAACCCTTGAGATTTCTGCACCGTTTCCAATTGGGCAGGAAAAAGGAGTTTGGAGGATGAGACAGGAGAGTCCTTGGTCTTCCTCACCACTGTCTGGAGTCGCTGTGCCCCTTCTCACAGATCCAGCCTGCCTGCTTCTCTGTCCAGGAGACTACCCTTAGGTCAGGTACTAGCAATGTGCTGCATTAGTGTTGGGACCACCTGCATCCCCCATGCTATCACTGCACTTGCCTGGACATTGAGTCCCCTAGAAAACAGGTCCATTGACTTGCAAATGAGCCTGACGGGGGAAAGCTCCTCATTCTGGCTGATGTGCCTTGGAAGGCTTGGGGAAAGCCCATGGGTGGAGCTTGGGGAAAGCCCATGGGTGGGGCCTGCTGAGTGTGTTTGCTGTGGTCAAAGCCTATGTACTGTTTCTAGGCCAAATCCAGAAACTCCTCTTTACACTTTTGCATCACTTGTCAGGGATGGTTCATTTTAAGCAGAATGTTGTGAGTAATGGGCAGCAAGGTCCTAAGACCAATGAGCCACGTCACACACAATTTGTGTCTTTCCACAATGCCACAAGTTTTATTCAACACTCAAAGGTTATAGCATGCAGGAAATTATCAGGAAATTGTCTAAGTAAAGTTAAGCTAAGTTCTAAGTTCGGATGCTGGGTGGCTGCTTTGCCAAAGCCAATTAGCAATGAATAAGCTTCAAACTATACACTTCACACTAGCAAATCTAACAATTTAGGTCGAATTAATGTACTAAACAGGACATTAATTCTAAGATTTAGAGTGTACTTCAAATAATCAGCAAAATAATACAACACAAACACCTGTCAGCTCCCTATTATTCTGTTCCTGCAGCCTAAGCCCTCTTCACCACAATGGTGAGAATGGAAGAGAAAGATGTCATTTCTAGTGCAGCTGGCTCTTGAAGGAGAACATGGAAATCTGACCACAGAGCTGTTGGGTGGTCTCTTTCTTGCCCTGGCCAACAAGACCATGGCATGACATCCACCTCTCCCTCCATGGGGAGCTTCTTCTCACTCGGAGCTGAAGTGCCTGTACTGTTCTTTTTCTTTCCTGATTATTGTCCAATACAATTTGATCATCTCTCATCTGCAATTCAAAATCCGCAATGTTCCAAAATTCAAAACATCTTGAGCACTGTCCTGAACCTGCAAGTAGAAAATCCCACAGCGTGAAACGTTTTTCTTACACAAAATTGTTAAATAGGTTGTACAAGGTTACTGTCAGGCTCTGTGTATAAGTTGTACATGAGAAACAAATGAATTTCATGTTTAGATTTGATTCCCATCCTCAGGATATCCCATTATGGATATGCAAATATTCCCAAATCTGAAAAAATCTGAAACACTTCTGGTGTTAGGTATTTCAGATAAGGTATACTTGACCTGCACAGGATGAATTTAAACCAAATAATGGAATTTAACTGTTTTGGAAAGAAATTTTCCATTACAGTTGTCAAGGAGGCCTCAAGAATTAATTTCATTTAAGATATACAGGGTGGATTTCTTTTTCTGTGACATGGAATTCCTGGTCAATACTTTTGTTGTTGTTGTTTTTGTTGCAAGGTCTCACCACTACAAGCACATGAACATTCTGTCTTTGTCCCTAAGGTTGGGTCCTGATGTACACTAATATTACAGTTTGGACTTGAATGAATAATTTGTTTTTCTTAGACTGCTATTTCTACGTATGGAGATCTAGATATTGTTCAAGAATGCTTTTGCTTTCTTACTGAGAATAGTGATTATTGGAAATAATTTCAGTTTTCAATACTAAGAATTTAATGCCTCCAAGTATGTGAATTAGTGATGGGGGCAAATTTCCAGAGTCCAGGGAAGGATTTTCCATCTGTGTAAGGCTTTTTTAATCTAATATTTACACGAGCCATGGTTTGTTCTTCCCTCATAGAGAATGTGACTCCAAGACAGAAACAGTGAGGCATTCCTGTAACCCCAGCAATGCTGGAGGCTGAAGCAGGAGGATGTCAAGTTCAAGGTCAGCCTGGGCAACTTAGTGAGATACCGTCTCAAAATAGAAAATTAAAAAAGCTAGGGATATGGCTCAGTGGTAGAGTGCTTCTGGGTTCAATCTCCAGTACTGCAAATAAATAAATAAATAAATAAATAAATAAATAAATATTAAATAAATAAATAAATAAAATCCAGTGGAGGTGAGCTGCTCTCAGGTCAGTTCTCAGGAACCTTATCCAGGTCATTAGTGTAATATACTCAGTGTTGAATGTCATCAGAATCAGCGTATTGTTATTGAGGTGTCTAGTACAAACTTCACATGTTGTCAATGATTCCATTATCATCTCAACTCTATCACAGATAGTAGGTATCCCAATGGTAAAGCTAGCATAGTTAGCCCTCTATCTCTGGCCGTAGACTTCTCATATTTTTCTGTCCATCGTAAATAATGCTAAAGAAGCAGAGGTGATTACCATTGGACATCAAGATGTTAATATGCATATAATATAAGCAAAGCAACACCCAGATTTATCAGCTAATAGGATCCCTGAAGAGCTACAACAGGTAATGATTAACATTAACTGCAGGCACATATCATTAACCCATTGTTGAGTAGGTCAGATTCTTCATGTCAGAATATTTAGCTATATTCAGCTTTATCTTTTTCTCCTTGATCTCATAGAATGAGATTATATTTTCTCCTCTGGCTTAATGAGATTGACCATGTGACTTGCTTAGCAAATGAATTGTGGATCAAAGGTACATAACTTTTTTTAAAGACATTACAGATTCTCAACAGTCCTACAATAGGAAGGAAACATCACATAGGGATTGTTCTTTTAAACTGGTCACAATGAAAGGATACAAAAGTTAGAATTGAACCCAACCCAGGACGTGGAGCATAACCTCTGCAGCCAATCTGAGTTCTATGAGCAAGAAATATGTATGAGTTCTTCCAGTCCATTCACTTATACTGGGTATTGTTATACCATATTATTGCATTAGAAGCTGGCTAATAAACTTTCTTTCCTCTCTTCCAAATAGTTAAGGCTTCCCCCATCAATTCAATTTTGCTAGGTGGTGAGATTCTCATTCCTGCTTTTCTTTGCCTTGGCCGGTTTCTCAGATGTAGGAAATGTCCACATGAGGCAAAGCAGAGGAGAATGAAGCAGCTCCTTGAGTACCAGTAGGTATGGGTCTGTCTGCTTAGAAGACAGAAATCCTGACTGGATGCCAATCAAAAGGATATCTAGAGAACTTCTGGCTGCAGAGATTGGGGAGCAGACCCTCAAGTGAAGCTTGGCTGGTGTGTTTGCAATAATACATTTCTATGCTAACTACCTTGTTTTATTTTTAATTAAAAATATTTTTATTGATGCATTGTAATCATACATCTTAGTGGGTTTCAAGGTGATAGAAGTTTACACGCACACATAGGTCAATTAGCCCTCCCCCAATTCCCACCCAATTTCCTCCCCCCTCCCTCCTTCTCCTGCTCAGCATAGTAGTTGACTTTGATAGATTTGTGTATGTACGTCTTGTGCATTAAGGTGTTTCCCTCTTCTCCCCTCCCATCTCCCTCATTAGGTCACCTTCTTTTTTCATCTGTGGTTTTCTCTGTCTTTGTCTGGAGTCCTCCTGGGCAGGGGCCATGGCTCAACCACCCATGTCCTCAGTGCTGGGCTGCTCCTGGGTGGGGCCATGGCTCACCCGCCTGTGTCCTCAGTGCTAGGCTGCTCGTGGGCAGGGGCCGTGGCTCACCTGCCCGTATCCTCAGTGCTGGGCTGCTTGTGGGCAGGGGTCATAGTTCACCTGCCCGTGTCCTCAGTGCTAGGCTGCTCCTGAGTATGGCCGTGGTTCAACTGCCCATGTCCTCAGTGCTGGGCTGCTCGTGGGCAGGGGTCGTGGCTCAGCTGCCCATGATCTCAGTGCTGGATTGCTTGTGGGCAGGGGTTGTGGCTCACCCGCCTTTTCCCTCAGTGCTGGGCTGCTACTGGGCAGGGGCCATGGCTCACTCACCCAATCCTCAGTGTTGGACTGTTCCGGGGGAGGGGCCATGGCTCACCTGCCCGTGTCCTCAGTGCTGGGATGCTTCGGGGCAGGGCCATAGGTCACCCATCAATGTCCTCAGTGCTGGGGTGCTCCTGGGGGGCTGTGGCTCACCCGCCCGTGTCCTCAGTGCTTGGATGCTCCTGGCAGGGGCTGTGGCTCACCTGCCCATGTCCTTAGTGCTGGGCTGCTCCTAGGGGGCTGTGGTTCACCAGCCGTGTCCTTAGTGCTGGGATGCTTTGGGGTAGGGCCATAGCTCACCTGCCGATGTCCTCAGTGTTGGGATGACCCTAGGCAGGGGCCGTGGCACACCCGCCTGTGTCCTCAGTGCTGCCCTGCTCCTGAGCAGGGCCATGGCTCACCCACCCATGTCCTAGGGCTGGGCTGCTCCTGGGGGGCCGTGACTCACCCACCCATGTCCTCAGTGATGGGCTGCTCCTGGGCAGGGGCTGTGGCTCACCCACCCATGTCCTCAGTGCTGGGCTGCTCCTGGGTGGGGCCATGGCTCACCCACCTGTTTCCTCAGTGCTGGGCTACTCCTGGGCATGGCCGTGGCTCACCTGCCCATGTCCTTCATGCTGGGCTGGTCCTGGGGGGCCATGGCTCACCTGCCCCTGTCCTCAGTGCTGGGCTGCTCCAGGGGCAAGGAAGTGGCTCACCTGCCTTTGTCCTCAGTGATGGCGCTGCTGGGGGGGACCATGGCTCACCCGCCCATGTTCTCAGTGCCGCGCTGCTCCCAGGCGGGCCTGTGGCTCACCTGCCTGTGTCCTCACTGCTGGGCTGCTCCGGAGAAAGGGCGGTGGCTCACCTGCCCATGTCCTCAGTGCTAGGGGTGCTTGGGGGAAAACGTGGCTCACCCGCCCATGTCCTCAGTGCTGGGGTTCTCCGGGGGGTCCCATGGCTCACCTACCCGTGTCCTCAGTGCTGGGCTGCTCCTGGGCAGAGCTACATCTTCTTTGTCTCTCTTGCTCGCTCTAGCTGTGGAAGCAGCGCACAGGGCCAGCTTCTTGTAGTGTCGCTGTCGTAGGTGTGGGTCTGGTTTTTCTTGAGCTTCATCATGGTCCGGAGTTGACTGCTCTTGATGATGTCTGTAGTCGCTGGCCTCACAAGAATCTGCTGCTTCTTTGCTGGAAGTCTCTGGGATCCGCAGTGCCGGTGTGGCCAGACCAAGATGGCACTACCACCACCGATCCCCGCTTACCAGGTGAGATGCGTGGAGCTCTTTACCGTCCTCTGCTCTCTCTGCTGCCTCCTATTCCACTGCATTTCGACTGTCTACCTTGATTTGATTATTACACATGGTATGCATGTATTGAATGATCACAGTGCACTCCATAAATATGTACAATTAAAATAATAATTGATAAAATCAAAGTTATTTATAGACATCAAAATAAAGTAAGTTACACATGTCAAAAATGCATTTCTAGTTGATCAGGCCTTGGAGCATATCTTGGTATAGAAATCATATTACAGGTGCTATAATTTCCCTTCCTTTATTTCTTTCTTTTTCTGGGGATGCAATGATGCATAAGACAAAATATCTGCCTTTCATGTGCTTTAGTGACTATTACAAGTAAACTTGGGTTCTTTTGTAAAGAATAGGATAATTCTAGGAAATTTTTGCATAGAGATAGTTGTTTGTTTGCATCTTTTTGTTTTTAACTTTTATGTGTGAATCCAAAGGTAAGGGATCCCAGACTGGTATTGTGACTGTGCTCGATACAATCAGTAGACTTGAAACATAACTCACCTTAGATTTAAAAAAATAACTAGAAAATACAGTGAGCAAAGAAAATAAACAAATGCTCTCCTTATAATTTTATGTCTGTTGATTGGGAGACTTTTCCACAGAATAGCTCCACGTATTTCAGTATTCTTTTCTCCTCCAATGTACATATTCTTATGTCTGTCCCCATATGGTATGACACACCTATATCCTGATATGACTTCCAGCCTCCTCCGGGAAGAGATTGTGGGCAATGAAGATAGGATAATTAGACAAAGTGTCTGTGTGGAGGTTACATGTAATCTGAGAACAGATTGTAAGCAGAGTTTTCTGAATATCAAGTTCTAGCTGCAGATGTGGGTTTAGACATTAATTTCTCGGATGGCTGTGTCTTTACCCCTCTCCCCCCACTAAAAGAGCACAATTTGCTAATGTCACATCAATGATGGCAACCCGTGACACTTCCTGTTGGTGTAGGCCTGTAGTCTGGGTCATTCCTCATTCCCCAAGTAACAGATTCAATGAAGATAATTGGAAAGAATATCTTCACAATTGCTTCCAAGATCCTATTTGTGAAATTTAAAAAGAGATAGTTTGGCCTTCCTCTGTGGTTTGTGAAAACTGATTGGTGGTGTTGGGCTGAGTCCTCAGCTCAGGAACTCAGGATTGGTGGGGTCTTTGGCTAATGTGACAGAAAAGAATTTCAGCACGTGCCAGTCAGAGATATGGACAGTGGTTTATTTGGGAAAAAAGAAGAAATACACACTCAAGAGAGAATGCGGACCACCTCAAGATGAAGAAGGCATATTGGGGAGTTCAGGGCTCTTTTCTTAAAGGGGATTTTCGTTAGGTGTGGGCTAGAGGAGGTATGTGAGGATAATCTCAGTCCGGTAGTCCCCCAGGCAGTTTATGGTGGTCTGGTAGTTTGGTCAGCTTTAGGGAGGATTATCTCAGTCTGGTAGTCCCAAGGCAGTTCCTGGTGGTCTGGTGGTCTGGTCAACCTTAGGGTTCTCAGGCTGACTGGGGCCTTCATTAGCTGATTGACAGATAAGCTAGAGAGTGTCCTAAATTATACATTTCTCAAAATATAGTACCTATGTTGTTATCAATGCACAGGGCAATTATAGTTTCTTTTAGTTAACTTTAGGATCTACATATTTCCCAGGAATTTGAGAGAGTTGGGCCTGGGAAAGAGAACTGGTTTGGGGAGTAAAGACTGAAGCACTTCAGCTCCAGGTTCTTATATTAAAGTTATATTTTACTTTCCTTCCTGTCTGTCTCCTTTCTACCTACTTATTTCTTCTATCCTACATCAGTGGTAGTGAAATATACAAGTAGATTCTTGCTGATCCTCACAGAAAAAAGTTCCCCATAAGCTAGGCACTGAGGTACATGCCTATAATTCTAGTACTTGGGAGACTGAAAAAGGAGGATTATAGGTTTGCCAGCCTTAGGAACTTAGGGAGCCCCTCAGCAACTTAGTGAGACCTTGTTTTAAAACAAAATAATAATAATAATAATAAAACTGGGCTGGGAGTATATAGCTCAGAGGTAGAACGCCCTGGGCTCAATTCCCAGTAACACACACATACACACACACACACACACAAAATGCCCCATATATGTGTCTCTAAAACTTGTCCGAGATGGTACATTGCAGGTTAAGAAGTTTTAAAATATGGACTTTAGTAACAGGTCAATCAGGTTCTGGTGATAAAAGCTATTCATTCAGATTTTCCCTACTCCAAAGCCTTCAGAACCAGCATTAATGCATACTGAAAAAAATGAAAGGTGATATGGTAGCATTGTTTAAAGAGGTCCTCCCACCAGGAAGTGTCCAAGCTGTGAAGTCCCTGATCTTAGGCTCTCCCAAGAACTGTCAGAAGGATCCAGGGCTTAGAGTGGCCTGCATTCTGACTATAAAGTGGGCTTTTCCCATTTGACTTAAGATGCTTCTGTCCAAACTTGACCATCAGAGTTCAGTCACACAGTGGCCCAGCTGCCCAGGAGCAATGTCCCCCAACCTCTGTGAGGAACAACCAAACCTAAAAGACGACATCAAGTCCTATAGCCAAGGAGAGCTGACATTTTTACTGTGGTGCCCACTTGCTGCTGAAATCACATGGCCAGTGCGTTTCATAGAAGTTTGGCAGGATCCGCACCCTTTGTTCCTCCCCCTTCTTTTCTTTCTCTCCCTGTCCGTCTCTTCCTCTTCTCCTCTCCACACCTCATGCTCCTCTTGCTCCTTGGGGGTACTTACAGACCCTGTTGAATCAGAAATTTCTAGTTAAAGTAAAGATTATTCCACATACATTTTGCTAGTTTTCATGAGCACCTCATTTCCAAACAAATTGACTCATTATGAAGTGGTAGAATCCTTAAATATCCACAAATCACTGTTTGTTCCCACAGGCTGCTTCGGTTTTAGAAACTATTGTTAAGTTTGAAATTGATTTAAAGCAGCCAGGCATGGTGGCTCAAATCTGTAATCCCAGTACTTAGGCAACTGGGACAGTAGGATCACAGGTTCCAGGCCAGCCTCAGCAAGTTAGCGAGACACTGTTTAAAAATTAAAAAAATTTTTAAAAAGAGAGAATGATTTAAAGTACAGATTGGATGACCATTTTGCATTATCTCCTAAATTGTACAAATGTACTCTGTGTGTGGCCACTTGATTCCTAAGTATATATCTGATGGAAATGTATTCATGTGTACACATAAAACTTATAGGGCATATTTATAACACTTCGAAGTGAAAATATTCCAAGTGTCCATCCACTGTTAACAGGAAAACAAAATGCAGTATATTGATTAACTGGAAAGGTTTATCACATTGAAAATGATCAACCTTTCATTATTCCAAACAACATAAATAAATATCACAATCATAAAGTTGAGCAAAAGAACTGGACACAGTAGAAGACATACTATAATTCTACTCATATAAAGTATATGAACGGGTAAGCCCAATCTTCTGTATTAAAAGTCAGGACTTCTGCCTCTCCTAGGTCTCAGTCATTTAGTAGAATTTGAAGTCATTTGTAGAATCTTGGACAATTTAGAGTACAATGAAAAGATAAGATTCTCACACAGATTATCAAATATAGAAGCTCAGGTACTAAAACTGCTAGTTTGGGCTCTATTTAACTCTAATCTGAGAAAAACTGACAAGGATTCATCAAAGTTATCCCCAGACTTTCCATGAAAGGAAATTTCAGTGTCCATTTCAGGGCACAAATTGAAATGTTATTTCCTCTTATAAATGAGATTGAAAGTGCTGGGTGCACACCTATAATTCCAGCTACTCTGGAGGCTGAAGCAAGAGAATTACAAGTTTAAGGCCAGCCTGGGTCTCAAAATAAAAAATGAAAAGGGCTTAGGATGTGGCTCAGTGGTAAAGCACCCCAGGGTTCAATTTCAGTACCATCATCATCACCACCACAAAACAAAAAGAGAGAGAGAAGAGAGAGAGAGAGAGAGAGAGAGAGAGAGAGAGAGAGAGAGTGAAAGCAGAGCGAGGTTGTTTTGAAATAGGAGTAATATTAGGAAATCAGCTGCTTTTTCTTCTGACCAATAAAATCTCTGTTTATATCAGGCAAACAACAGATAGTTCAAGGGACAGTTAAATATTTTGGGGAAGTTTATATGTAAAAGAACTGAATTTTATACCTACCCATCAAGCTTCTTTCCAGATAAAGTAAATTTACTATACAAGTTAAATTTGAAAATATTAAGAATGATTTAATCTCATATATATACTGATAAAACCAAAAAAGTATATCATATATACTTCAAAATCTATAGTATTTCTAGCTCATGGAAATGATTAATGTTTTCTTAAATTTTACTTACTTTTATGCCTTATGAATTCATTTTCAAGGAAATATGAACTATTTTATAATCATAGAAATACACATAAATAAGAATATACTGTTTTGCATTTTAAAAGGGAAATGATTTATTTCAATAAATACTTTCTGGGTAACTTTTATGTGTTGGATATTACTCTTCAACTGGTCATTATTTTTTAAGACATATTTCATAAGCAATAGCTATGTACAAAACACTGTCATATTAGGGTTCAATTGGCACAGATCAGTTATTTACATAATGGTGTTTAGATAGAAAAGACTGTTAAGAATGAGGGATTATGCTGGCCTCCAGGCTGGGACAGAAACCAGTGTTATGATGGTCACCGGAGCCAAAAAAGGCTCCGGTTCACAAAATTAGAGACAAAATATTTTTTACAATGATCTCATTTTTATGAAACAATGATAAAACAATTCCCATTCTACACATCTGTATGCTTTTAAAGGACATCATGACAGGGAGAAAAGCAGGAACAACGCACATGGGGTTGCGACCTCAGGAGGGGATGCTCCTCTAGTCCCAAGGAATACCTAAGCAAGGAGTACTGTAAAAAAGGAAAGGGGAAAAGAAACACTTGCCACAACCTGGCATTTATAATATAAAAGTTCGGATGACAAAGTAATATGTAAATCGATTGTTTTGCAAATTGGGTCTGGATTCCCTGAAGGTTTGCCTTGCTGGCTGGGAGGCCTTCACCTGCACCTCTGGCCATCCCTCCATTGGCAAGGCCTTCTGTAATTTGGCTTGAGCCTCCCCTGTCCTCCTGCGACCACCCAGCAGTTACTGATCTGGAAACAAGCATTGCCGGGCAGAGCTCAGAGACAAAATTTTATGTAAATATCAGGTTAAAATTTGGACCTAATATTGTTTTGTGTGGCAATTCTTTATTAGCATATTTTCATCGGTGCATTGTTGTTATACATCATAGTGAGGTGCAATGTGATACATGCACACAGCACGTATGGGGCAACTTACTTCAAATATTTCTCAGCAGGCAGTGTGCTATGTGTCTGGGTACTGATCCCAATTTACACCCGTGGGGTGGTTAATGAGCATGCGAGTTGCTCTAATCTGGAAGGATTGCCTAGACAGCTGGTGATTCAGCACTGGAGCATTTGTCTCTGATGCAATAAGCAAGCATTTATTAATTGGCATAAGGATTGGTAGAAATGATGAAGTCAGTGGGGTTTGGAGTATGGGGTGGGTCTGGAGAAGGAGCAGGACCTGTTACCCTTGTATGAGTAAGGCACGAGGACTGGCAGGCCCAGTAGCTCATGCCAACTGTGTCCCGTTTAGGGTAGACCCTGCTGCCCTCCTCCTCACTGCAGAGAGGATCCTGCCCCTGATCTCATTTCAAGGCCAGAGTTCCTGCCGCAGAACATCGCTGCTCCCATTCCCACTGTTTCACAGAAAGGGACCTTC
>PVJS01020479.1:0-32533 GCA_004027185.1 Glis glis
CATTATGTTAAGTGAGATTAGCCAATCACAAAAAAAGAAGGGACATAAGAATTCTATGTTTTTAAACAAGCATGCTGGGAAAATGCCAATGGCAGTCAAGCAAGCAAAGTATTTTTATACTCTCATTGGTGCATTGTAATTATATGTCATAGTGAGATCCAAACAGATCCATTCATACATGCACACAGCACTTGGTGTACTAACCCCCCCACACACACATACACACATCCTACCCCACTCCCCCACCCCTGGACATGTTAGCAAGATTGGTAATGATACCTTCAAATATGGACATAGCACTATTTGAACTGTTTCCCCCTTCAATCCTGTTTCCCCTCCCCAGCCCCCCCAACCCACTTTTCCACTATTCCACTGGGTTCTCTCCTCATTTATCTGAAGTCCCTTTTGCTTCCTATTTTCTCTCTACCACATAATGAGAGAAAACATAGGACCCTTGACTTTCTGAGACTGGCCGATCTCACTTAGCACTACATTCTCTAGTTCCATCCATCTTCATGCATGTGACATAATTTTGTTCTTTTTTATGGCTGAGTCAAATCCCATTGTGCATATATACCACATTTTTTATCCATTCCTCTGTCGACAGACACCTAGGTTGGTTTCATAATTTGGTTATTGTGAATAGTGCTGTGATAAACATGGGCATGGATATCTCACTTGGTATATTACCCCCTGCAAGCATACTTTAAAAAAACTGCTTATTTTCTTTTTTTAAAAAACATACTTTTTGGTACATTATAATATCACATCATAATGAAGTTCAGAGTGATAGGGACATAACATGCACACAGTACTTGAGCTTCCCCCTGGCTCCCATCCCCTCCCTCCAAAGATGATATTAAGATTAGCATTAAGCCGGGCATGGTGGCGCACGCTTGTAATCCCAGTACTTTGGGAGGCAGAGAACAGAGGATCCAGGTTCGCGGCCAGCCTCAGCTCGCTCTCTCTCTCTCTCTCTCTCTCTACTTAGTGAGGCCCTCCACAACTTCGTGAGACCCGGTTTCAAAACAAAGTATAAAAAAATAGGGCCAGGGGTGTAGCGCAGAGGTAGAATGCCCCTGGGTTCAATCCCTGGTACCGCCAAAAAAAAAAAAAAAGATTAGCATTGATAATTTCTTATATGTACATAGTGTGAGTTGAAGTGTTTTCTTCATTAATTCTCTCTTCCCGCTACCACCAACCTCCCCTAAACCCCCTCCATCGCTCCACTGGGGTTTCTCCTTCTATATCTAAAGTCCCTCTTGTATCCCAATTTCTCCCTAGCTTCCACATATGAGGAAAATATATGACCCTTCACTTTCTGTGACTGGCCAATATCACTTAGCATAATGTTCGCTAATCCATCCAATTTCTGACGAATGACATAATTTTGTTCTTCCTTATGGCTGAGTAGAATTCCATTGTATATATATCCCATAATTTTCTAATCCATTCGTCTGTTGATGGACACCTAGGCTGGTTCCATGATTTGGCTATTGTGAGTTGTGCTGCTATAAACATGGGTATGCATGCATCCCTGTAATATTCTGATTTCAGTCCCTTCAGATCCAGGAGTGGTACAGCTGAATCATATGGTGGTTCCATTCCCAGTCTTCTGAGGAATCTCCACACTGATCCCCATAGCAACTGCACTAATTTGCAATCCCACCAACAGGGTAGAAGAATTCCTATTTTCCCACATCCTCACCAGCCTTTATTATTGTTTGTATTCTTGACGATTGCCATTCTAATTGGAGTGAGGTGGAATCTCCGTGTAGTTTTGATTTGCATCTCCCTGATCGCTAATGATATTTAACATTTTTTCACATATTTATTGGCCATTTGTATTTCTTCTTTTGTGAAGTGCCTATTTAGTTCAATCGCCCATTTATTGATTGAATTACTATTTTTTTAGTTTTAAGGGTTTTTTTTTTTTTTAGTTTTAAGTTCTTTGGACATTCTAGGTATCAGTCCTCAATCAGAGGAGTAGCTGGCAGAGAGGATACCCTATAAATATTCCCATGATTTCTTCTTTTAGACTCTTTAAGAATAAAACAATTCCCATCCCAGGAAAATGGAGACTGTGGGAAGCAAGAGATCTCCCCTATAGAGGACCAAAGACAAAGGCAGGCCTGGAAGGGCCTGGTGAAGCAATCGCCCCATGCTGTGTGCTCCAGAGTTTAAAAAGCCAGACCAGACTGAGGCCCTGGAACCAGAGATACAATAGGATAAGCAGAGAGGGGTGTTTTGCTGAGGCATTTCTTGGAAAAATGGGAATAGAGATCACAGCCCTTTTATTTCCCACATAGAAGAGACAGTTCCTCAAAGTGTGAACACAAAATAAAACCTGCCTACAACTAATAGAGGGATCAGAAATACTTGGCAGGTCGGTAAACATCGCCCTCTCCGTGCCCAAGGCAGACATCACTAATCAATCATAGTGCACCCCCCTGGAACCCACATGTGACAGGCTTGAAATTCTTCCCAACACTGTCTTAAAGCAACTGTTATCAGTAAATCAGAACTGGAAAGAATCTGAAATCCATGTTCAGTTTCTGTTTTGAGCTCCGATAAGTGAACCTTAGATACCTCTTCCCATCCAGCGGTTTACTATCATTGTGAAAAAAAATGGTTTTCATTAAGAGTAATCTATTTCAAGGTAAAGTATAATAAGGGAAATGGAGGTATGTTTTACTTACTTTTTTCTTTTCTTCTTTTTTTGGGGGGGTACCAGGGATTGAACCCAGGGGTGTTCTACTTCTGAGTTATATCCCAGCCCTTTTTATTTTTTTTTTAATTTTGAAACAAGGTATTGCTAAGTTGCGGAGGCTAGCCTCACACTTGTGATCCCCCTGTCTCAGCCTCCCAGGTACTGGGATTATAGGCATGCACCATCACACCCCATTCTGACTTGGTTTTTTTATTCCATTTCTCATTATAAACTGCTTTTGTTAAATTTCCAAATGGCATACAGAAAGGAACAGTTCTCTTAGGGAACATTATATTAGTTTATGCTTCTATAGTATTTGCTTCTATATTATTTATGCTTCTATATTATTTTCTAATGATCTTTCAGCAGCTGAACAACTGAAACCATAAAACCTCTACTCTGCTCCAAGCACTCAGTTAGGGACAATGGCGCAGAGGTAAAGAAGAAACGGTTTTAGTACATGAGGAACTTAACAAGATAGTGACCAATGTAGGTCTTCAAATAAACATTGAATAGTACCAAACATGCCACAGTGGCACCACAAAGAGGAGGAAGTTCCACTTAGCTTCACATGAAATGTGACGAGTGGACTGAAATTAACAAGTAGAGACAGTGATGGGACAATCCAGTGAGAAATTGTATCAAATGTAAGAAAGTGGCAGGCAGTGTTTTCATCCCACGGCACACAGAAAGGAGACAGGGGTGCATTTACATGACTTTTAACACTTGCAATAATACAAATGAATAAAACCTCATTTTATTATTGTTGTTATATTAGTAGTGTATATTTTTTGTGGTGCTGGGGATTGAACCTAGGAGCAGTCTACCTCTGAGCTACACCCCCAGCCCTATTTTATGTTTTATTTTGAAACAGGGTCTCACTAAGTTGCTAATGGAATTGCTAAGTTTATGAGGCTGGCCTCGAATCTATGATACTCCTGTCTCAACCTCCCAAGTACTGGGATTACAAGCATGTGCCACCACGCCCAGCAAAACCTCATTTTATAAGCAAATTTTGACACAGCATGAATTTCAACATTTTACTTCTAAATTAAGATTTGGGAAGAATCACATCCTTTGAATGTGCTGGTCCAAGGCAATTTTAATTTTTATAGCTCGTAAGCTGAAAGTACCTATTATCTTTTCTTTCTTCCTTTCTTCTTTCCTTTCTGTCTTTGGAATTTTACACGTGCAATGTAATTGTGCATCATAGTGAGATTCAAAGTGGTCCATTCATACATGCTGATAATATTTCTTGGTGCACTTGCCTGTGCACGGTACCCTGCTCCTCCATCTTCACTTCCCCTGTCCCTGAACTTCATTATGATGTGAGACTACAGTGCACCAATAAAGGTATAAATAAAAAATGAAAGATTCCCTTATGCACATGTCGAGTTAAGCGTGGCCATCCCTCTGATGCATGTCCACCACCTTCTGGATGCTAAGCAGAGGCAGGTGGCACCCAGGGCAGCAGAGCAGTGCTATGAAGGGTCCTTTGCACTTTATCCTTGAAGCTATGGAGAGTCAACAGACATTTATTAATAGGGCAGGGATCTTTGCACGGGCTGCTTTGGAATACAGAGTCCAGGGATAGTCCTTGAGGAGGAACAAGCGTGAGAAGCAGCTAGAGGTCAGAAAGCTATTAAATACCTGTAGTAATAGATGCACCAAAGATGGTACCAGATTGAAGAAAGCCTGAGGGCCTGGAGAAGACAGAGTGGATTGAAAACTATTTTGAACTTTTGAAGCATTAAAATAATACATGAATATAGCATATCCTATCTTTCATTTTGTGTTGTTTTGTTATTTGGATATACATATACTTGTAGATTTCTTTCATTGGGGGGTTTTGCAAGTAGCAGTGACCACTATTTAATCTTGCTTCAAAAGACAACTAAGGGGAGAAAAGGAAGGATTCCTCCGTGATGTCCCCTAGAGTCAGTCACTGAATAGTCTCACCCACTTCCATCTCTATACATACACACGTACTCACACATACGCATCAATATTTTGAACCCAAAGTCCTTCTTTTCTCTTGTAGAATGCCTAGTGAGAACCTTCACCGTGCTTCTGAGCACAGTGGAGAGAAACATCCCAACGTGTAGCTTTTGCTGAGGCCATTGGTGCCCCACGCTGTGACAGACAGGCACGCCGGTTGTTGAGGTCTTGTCTCTGCTGTGCGGTTTTGTCTGTTCATATTTACATCAGAAGTCTGTGAAACCACCTCGTCCCTGCTGCCTGCTGTGACTCTGGTAGTAGCTGAGCTTCTCTCTAAATAGTCCCGGGGAACCAGCTGTTTGCAGGTCTGCTGTTCACCAGTGGCTAGTGGTGGTGCAGTCCTCTTCACTCTGACATGATGATTCAGTTCATTTCTGGGTGGTCCTTTAGGATAATCAGAGTATTTAGGATAATCAGAGTCTTAACATAGTAGTCCCTTGTTTAAATAGATAGCTAGTTCAGCAGGTAGATGCAGAGAGCCTGTATAAAGATGCACTAGGCTAGAACAAGGAAACAGCTCGCATGAAACATGTTCCAACCACCCAGAGTTTGAACAGAGAGATGTTCAGAATAAGAAATCCTGCTACAAGAGCAAAGTTCAACACGAGACCTTGAGTCTGTCCCCCACAGTCTGGCACATGGTAAATGTTCTATAAAGTAGAACTTTATCCTTCCACCAAAGGGTGCCCTTAGCAAGATTGTCTATGTGGGCATTGATGGGAAGATCAGCAGAAGTTAGCAGCATCATGAGTTTGGGGAACCTTGAGTAGATGCTGTCGCTTGGATTAGGAGGATGACAAGGACTCACACTTAAGAGGTGGGGTTAAAATTCTGGAGGAGTCTGTATGCTTGTTAAGGACCTCAGACTTGACTTTTTAGGCCAGAGGAGAGGTGTTTCACTTTTTAGATCAGGGGTGTGAAATCGGTGAATTCATGCTTTAGAGAGATTACTCATGTTGTTACACATGTGAGTTGTATAACAGTTAACATGTGAAATTTTACTCTGGGAAGACAGAATGATTACCAGTCATGATTTTAATGGACTTCACCAATTCTTGGATTTTTAGACCCAAGTTAGTATATAACCCGAGGGGTGAGGAAGAACGAGAAGAGTCTCGGAGGAAAACCTGGATCACAACTGGTACCCAGTGACAACCTCTGGCCTTCTCTCTCAGCAAAGGGGCCGATGTACCTCTCATACCAAAGAATGGTGGATGGGAACTCGGCATGTGATTCTCCTCTCTGTCTACTGCATAGAATGGCTGGGGTGGACACTAGCTCCATTCTGTCCCCACCCTCCCTAAGTAACATGGGAGGTATTGGGATGAGACAGCAAACCACAGCAGTTGATCTATATTATGAGCTTTAGAGGTATTTTTTAAGTTAGTAGAAATACTATCCATACACAGTTTTGCTTGTTTTGGGGTATTCTTAGTAGGTTGCCACAGCACTAGTTTCTCCCAGCATATTGGTCGGAGTCACAGCTTGTTAACTTGTACCTTTGGTGGCTCCCCAACACTACCCCACAGCTGACTTTCCTAGAAGGACTAGGTGTGGGCCACGAAGCATCAAGAAGTGAACAGCCTCAGACATGTTCCATACAAGTTTACACGAGGGTGTTGCGGCATGGAAGGAGACACATAGTCAACAGAAATTGTAGGGCGAGGATGACAATGTACTATGGCAAAAAATGCATAAGACAAGTTAATGTCAGTGAGTTAGTACTTCCTTGAGGTTATCAAATGTCTGGTACTTGAAGGGGAACCTCATCAGGAGCAAGCTGTTGGTGGAACCTTGAATGACTGAAACAGAAAAGACCATTTTCTCTCTTGTATCACAGGCTCTCTGACGTTCGTTTTGACCAGAGCTCACTTTAGTGACTTATTCACTTACAAAGGAGCTAATGTTGTTCCCAAGGAGGCAAGGAAAGATGTGTTCAGCTTAGCAGGACAGGCGTGTAACACTGTTGGATTTATGCTTTAGAACTCATTGCTTCGTAGGTTTGAATTGTGTGATAGTTAACATAGGAAACTTTATATATGAGTCAGTTGTTCACACCTGGGAGATTCTGGCTAAGAGGCCCAAAGCCATAGATAGTTTGTAATGGTTGGGTTTTGACATCTGAGACCAGATATTTAGACTGGATAAATCCGCCTCTGATTCTAATTCCATTTTGTTTCTCTGGGTAACTCCCAAGATCTTGTCATAGTGGCCAGCTGGGAAACTGTGATCAAATTCATTGTTGATGAGGCTGGAGCTGCTGTCTGGTGCTGGGCCACATGTCACCTGAACGGGAGGTTTAATTTTAACCCAGAAACTGGATCATTATCTCTTTGTTTAATGTTCCAGATCTTGATATGTAGAAGTACCATTTGCATTTTTTTCTCTTTGGTACTGGGGATTGAACTCAGGGGCATTCTGCTTCTGACCTACCCTTCCCCAGACTTCTTTTATTTTTTATTTTAAAACAAGGATTTGCTAAATTGCCGAGGACCTGGCTAAGTTGCTGAGACTGGCCTTGAACCTGTGATCCTCCTGTCTCAGCCTCCCAAGTACTGGGATTATAGACATGTACCATCTCACCTGGCTTGTGCGTTTTATTTTAGAGCAATTTAACTGACATTTAAATTTAAGTTTAAATTTAAATTTATCTTAGTGGGTACAGGTCTAGGCAGCCTCTGATTGGCCACCAGCCTCTGTCCTGTGCCTAAGTTTCCTTATTTATAAGGTGGGAATAACAGTAGTATATATCTTATCAGGTTACCATAAGGATTGGATGAGTTAATTCATTTCACTTGTGTATAAGCCTCCATATAATAATGAGCGTGTGTGTGTGTGTGTGTGTGTACACCAGGCACAGTTACAGTTGCTGAGGAAATAGCAACAAGAAGAACAGGTGAGCTTCCCAGTCTACACTCTGGTAGACAGAGGTAGACAGCCTTTAAATAAATAAATGAACAATACAGGGAATGTCAGCCTGTGACAGGTAGCATAGAAAAAAATTTAAAAAGAGTGAATGCTCCAGGATGGGGGATCTGTGCGATTATGTATAGGTGCTCAGAGTACTTGACAAAGAGATAAAGAAGCAAACCATGAGGAGATCTAGGACAAGAGTGTTCCAGGTAGAGGACCAGTGTGTGCAAAGTCCCAGAGGCAGAAGTATGCCAGAAAATGTTGGACAAGTGATAAGGAGGCCAGTGTGAGCAAGAAGGAACATAGGCCGTGTGGGTTGATGGAGTGGGAACAGCCCACCAGTCCATCTCGAATCAGCAGGGTGAGATGGGAGCTCTTTCCAGGGGTTTGAATGGAGACACAAAATGATCTGGCTTGAATATTAAGGGGATCGATCACACATAGGTTAAATCTCTGTAAAGTACTCTCAAAACAGTGCCTGGTATGTAGTAAGTGCTCAGCAAAGATTATACATTTTTATTTGCAGTATTAGCATCTTTATCTTGCAGCTTGAATACATTTGCCAGAATTTCTTTAGAGATAATATATACTTTAAAAGAAGAAGAAAAACCTCCATCTTCCTTCATCCTCTTACACACCTGGGCACACACCGTTTCTCTACTGCTGAAGAGAAGCCAGTCTGCCTTAGAAAATGCAAGGAAAGTGAGTTCTAGCAATGACCCTGCCATTGCACTCTGCCTAGGAACAGTGACAACCCCAGCAAATGACATTGGTCACCTCCATTCTGGGACCAGGGACTGTGGTTACCACATGTAATTATGTGATCATATAAATATAGGATTTCCAAAGAGCTTGGCAATGTTCATTAGATGTACTTACTAGGTAGAGCATCTTTTAAAAGGGATGCATCTCTGCTGTGATTCAAAAATAACACTTTCGTATGTAACATACTATTTCAACGAGCTCATGGCTTCGGACAAGTGCTGCAAAGGATATTTCCTTTGGCTTTGTGTGTGTGTGTGTGTATGTGTGTGTGTATCTGTTGTATTGGCAGTTGAACTCAGGGGCATTCTACATCCAAGCCAGCCCCCAGGCCCTTTTCATTTTGTTTTTCAAACAGTGTCTTACTAGACTGCTCAAAATCTCACCAAGTTGCTGAGGTTGGCTTTGAACCTGTGATTCACCTGTCTCAGCCTCCCAAGTCCTAAGAGTACAGGTATGCACCACCACACACAGCAGGCATTTTTCTTTTTTTTTTTATTTTTTTGCGGTACCGGGGATTGAACGCAGTGGCGTTCTACCTCCGCGCTACACTCCCGGCCCTACTTTTTTTATGCTTTATTTTTGAAACCGGGTCTCACGAAGTTGCAGAGGGCCTCACTAGGCAGAGGGAGAGGGAGAGAGAAAGAGAGAGAGAGAGAGAGAGAGAGAGAGAGAGAGAGAGAGAGAAGAGGGGAGGGGAGGGGAGAGGAGAGGAGAGAGAGAGAGAGATCGTGTGCGGGCGCATGCACCTATTTTTGTTAATAGTAGAATTTAGTCAAAGAGGAAAGAGTTAAGGAATGGTCCCATTGTTCCCAATTCCAGTGTCTTCATGACTCTATCTAGTTTGCTATTTAAGACAGGAATATTCAATAGGAAATAGTTTCCTATTTCAATCAATCCTTCATTCTTTCATCCATTCCACTAATATTTATTGGGTATCAATTATGCACCAAGGCCGGGCGTGGTGGCGCACGCTTGTAATCCCAGTACTTTGGGAGGCGGAGACCGGAGGATCCGGGTTCGCGGCCGGCCTCAGCTCTCTCTCTCTCTCCCTGTCTCTCTCTCTCTCTCTCTCCCTGTCTCTCTCCCTCTCCCTCTGCCTAGTGAGGCCCTCCGCAACTTCGTGAGACCTGGTCGGGACAGAGTAAGCAATGAGACGAATCCCCTGCCTTTGTGGAGATTGCATTCTGTATGAAGGGGAGACCATGTACAAATAAACAAACATGCAGGAAATGGTGAGAAGCGGTGGGAATAACACAGGGGAACCTGGGTCCATTTCACATTTCAGATTTGAGTGGTTGGGTGGTCTTGTTGGAGGAGATGGCCTTCAAGCAGAAATCTATATGAAATGAGACAGCAAAGAAGAAAAGGACCAGGGCTAAAGCTACAGAGCAGCAGAGGGAGGAGGTTAATGAGCTAGTGGGTAGCCAGGGGTCTCCATGCAGGGCTTTGGGATCCAGCCTCAGCAAGACCGTCACAGCATGGGCTCCCTGCCCTGTCTGTTGCAAGATGACCTCTTTGTTGCCTGTAAGGCAACTGTGGAGGGGCCAGAGTCGGGTCAGAGATGCCCGGCAGAAGTTTCTTAAGCACCTGCACATTTGCTGGAGCTTCTGAAATTACATCCTTGACACAATGCACAGAAGGAATAAATAAATAAGTAAAAGTGATGGACTCACAAAATAAGGCAGCACACTCTCCTACCTTCGGGGAACTTACTTGATCAAATCAATTATGTAGGCAAGATTCTATAACTTCCAGGAAGGAGGCAGATCTTACCAACATCATCCCCAAGCTACTGACCTCAATTCTTTGCTCCCTTCTTCTGAAAAGATGGAGCTATTTCAGGTCCCTCTCACCTGCCCAATGGTCATGGCGGATAGTCCCCAAACAGCAAATGTGCCTGCTAGGCTTCATGTTGCCACATTCAGTCAGAAAATTTTACAGAGCTCCTTGTTGTGCCCGGGTGCTATGCATTTGGACCAAAATGTAGAGTGGTATGGGCTGTGTCCAGCACAATGCCAGGAGTAGCTGTTCACTCGGGCTTTGCTGAGCGTACCATTCTGTGGAGTTGCGCAGTGTGCACTCTGCACAACCGCGTGTGGCACTGGGAACAGAGATGACCAAGACGTGATGTTTTCAGTACAGCAGGCAGCCAGGATACAGCGATTACCCTTGCCCTGACTTCCTAATGAGCTCTTTTGTTTATTAACATCTTTTGCATGACTATAATGGTGGCAGGACCAACAGCAGGGCGCATTTCCAAAACATGCAAAGCCTCCAGACCCGTCTCCCAGACAGGCCTCCAGCAGTCTTCATTCTGGAAACCCATCAGAAGCCTTTCTGATCAAAGCAGGTAGCAGAGGTGAGCTGCAGCCCGGTTGATTTGGGATTCCAGACGCATCTCTGGCACCATCTGGGCCTCTGCGGAAGCATCTGCCCAAGTGGCTCCCAGCTTGGGGCCCTCGTACCGGGAGCAAGATGAGCTAGACGGTGTGGAGAACCAGCAGATGGGTTCCCTGACCCCTCGCAGGGTTAAAAGTGTCAACTCATCTTAGTGGAAGGAGGGGAAAGCTGCCTTCTGTTCCCTCACCTCGCCTTCTGTGTGTACTTGTGTTTTTCTGGCGTGGTCCGTGCTTTCTCATCCTATGTTCTCTGGTGCCTTCTATTGTGAAGAAATGATCTACGCAGCCAGTTGTCGACTGACGCATTCATTCATTCACACTGTCAGTCGATAAGTAATCACAAATATCAATGTTGCATGTGTCCCTGTCTAGGCACTGGGGACAGTGAACATTGATCAGGTTAGTGCTTTGGCTAACCAAACATGTTAGGTAGAGAAAACAGGAGAACATTCTGGAGGGCGATGTGGGCTCCAGGAGTCTAAACATGGGGATGGGGTAAAGACGGGCTGGAGAGAGTGGAGCTCCTTAAGGTTTAGCGGTCAGGGAAGGCTCCAGTGAGAAAAGCTATCTGTGCCCAATTAGTGATGAGTAGGATCCAGAGGGCACCGTAATCTGCTAAACTCATTCGCATCGCCATGCTAGATACTTCCTTCTCTTTCTCCCACTTTTTGTCAGATATTTATTGAGTATTTCAGTCAACATTCTCACTGCTGTGGTGTGAGCACTGGACATGCAACACTTAGAGTAAGAAGGTTGTATTTGCTTATGGGTCTGGAGATTTCAGTGGATGGATGGTTGGATGGATGGATGGATGGATGGAAGGAAGGAAGGAAGGAATGGATGGATGGATGGACAGACAGACAGACCCACACACACACACACACATACACAGTCCATTATGGGGGCAGGCTTCTGCCCTGCTTCCCCAGGGCATCCTGGAAAGGAAAAGAGAGGGCAAGGGGAGGGGGCAAGGGACCCACCTGCAGCCCTGCCTTGTGTAACCCATGAGGTCTATGGGACACATTGAATCCCAGGCATAACATTGAGAATCTACTTTATGGGATAAAATATTTGAGGAATCACATTTCCAGTTCTCATGGCCTTTGAATTGTAGTACAAGAGACGGATATTAAATAAATTAGTACATGAGTCTATAACTTAATATCAGCTGTTTCGATGCAGGGAGAGGATAGTGGAAAGTAAGTGAGGAGCAGAGCTGTGCCTGTGCCGGAGCTGGGGCAGTGCTGGGCAGGAGCAGGAGATTCAAGGGTGGGCATTGAGGCTGGCACATCTGCAGTGGCTGTGGGAAGGGGTCCCCAGGGAGCGGGCCATTTGGACTGCATAGATCATGAGGAGGAATGTCAATGTTTTACATTTTGTAGGAAATCACTGAGAGGCTTTAAGTGAGACACTGATATCATGTCACTTATAAATATAAACAAATCATTCTGATTCTGAGAACAAACTGTAGGATAACTGTGGAAATAGGGAGACAAGTCAGGCACTGTCCCTAGTAACCCAGGTAAGAGCCTGGGCTAGAGAGAGTGATGGGGTGTTGAGAAGCAGCTGATTAGAGATATGAGCAGATGGAATAGAAGGAGTTTGGTGTGGGGCCAGGTAAACAACCGAGTCCTTTTCTGAACAGGCGTGACCAGGGGAGAGGCAGATTTGGTGGAGAGAGAGGCAATTTGGGATCTGGTCACTTTGAGATGCCTGTGAAATATGGTCACCTCGAAACTGGATAGGCAGTTCTGGAATTCAGGAGCAATGAATTCTCTGGGGGTTATCAGACTAGAAATGATTCATTAACTATTCAGATGGAGTGAGATCCCTTAGGCATAACTGCGGATCAAGGAGTCAGAGGACCCCCTTCATGTTTAGAGCTAAGGGAGAGGGGGAGGTAACAAATGAGCCAACTCAGCTATCCAAATAGAAAGGAGAAATGGGAAAGGAGAGGTACCAAGGAATCGAGGAAGGGAAGGGCCGGGAGATGGCAGGCATGACTCCCTGGGCTTTCGGATGCCATCAAAAAGTGAAGTAAGGTGAAGATCAAGACAGAAGTGTCACCACAGGAAACAGGGTCCCCACTGGAAATGGGGAGTGGCTGGATGGCGAAGCGGGGGGAGCCTAGACAGAGTTGGATGTGAAGAGAGCAGGAGAGAAGGGGAGGAGAGTTGCATAGGTGAGCATACACGAGGCTTGCAAACCCAAACACAGCCATACAGACCTAGGTTGTGATAACCAGCTCTCCATCGCTGCGTCTACATGCCTAAGGAAACCAATCTGAAAAGCAGAGATTTATTTTAGACTATTGTCAGTGGTTCAGTTCCTGGTCGGCTGCCTCCATTGTTTCTGGACCTGTGGTGAGGTAGAATATGGAAGGGCATGGCAAAGGAAATCTGTTGGGTTTACAGCAGCCAGGAAACTGCTGAGAGAGAGGGAGAAGGGGAGAGAGATAGAGGAAGGAGCTGGGGACAGGAATACCTTTCCGGGGCACACCTCCAGCGAACTACTTCCTCCATCTAAGCCCCACTCTCTAAATGCCATCAGCTGTGAACTTACTCCATAGAAGAGGTCAGAGCTTCGTGGTCCAGTCACTTCCACAGCCCCACCTCCCAATGCTGCTGCCCAGGCCCAAGCCGTCAACACAGAAGTCTTCAGTATACTTCATATCCCAATCGTAACATGGGTTGAAGGTGGAAGGGTTTCTAGGCTCCAGGGAGGGTGTCTAATGCCTGTATGGTGAAGACAATGGTCTTGCAGAGAGGAAACAAAAGACTTGAGAAGGAGGAGGGGATCATCAGTAGAGAGGTGTCCTTGTTTGTTTTTTACAATAGCTTCAGAACATAAACCTGTTCCTAGCTCATAGGCCTTACAGAAACAGTCTACAGGGAAGATTTTGGCCACAGGCCACAGTCTGCTGAGTGACCTTCCCTGACTAGAATGGGAGAGACAGTGTCAGCACATCAGTCCCTTGGGTGTGGCTATGTGACTTGTGTGAAGTCTCCATCCATTAGGTGGTGTGCACAACTGGGCTCCAAGTTTATATTTTGCTATGGCTTATTGGTTTTTTCATTCTGTGAGGGTGTGATTTAAAAATATTGTTGTGGTTAGATATAGAAGGTCCCCTGAAGAGCTCATGTTTTGATGATCAGACTAGATGTAATCGAGTTATAAGGGCTGTAATCTCATCAGTGGATAAATCCATTGTAATGGATTTACTGGGTGGTCACTTAGGCAGGTGGGGTGTGGCTGGAGAAGGTGGGTCCCTGGGGGTGTGGTCTTAGGGACTGTGTTTGTGTCTTTGAACCCCCTTGCTTGCGGGCTCTCTGGCTTCTGGCCTTCATGATGTGAGAGCAGAGCCTTGCTCTCTCCCTCTCTCTGATTCCCACTGCCATGCCCTCAGATCTGCATACTCTAGCCTCATGTGGACTAAACCCAAAATCTCCAAGAAACTGTGAGCAAATAAATCTTCCTTCCTCTAAGTTGTGTGGTCAGTTGTTTTGGACGATAGCAGTGAGAATGTTGACCGAGACAAATATGTTGTTTGCTGGAAACTTAGATGGCATTAGAAGTCAGAATTATAACATTTGACAAATAGATCCCGAAATGCTCTCAGGTACAAACAGTGGAAGAAAGGGCAGGAAGCAGCGTACTCTGCAGTTGACCAGGACACATCATAAAGGATGAAAGGGGGGCATTTGGGAATGGACAAGAGACCCCTTGTCATATCTGAGGCAGTGAGGGTCTCCCACTCCCCAGAACAGAGCAAACAACTCTCAAGAAGACATTACCACCCCCGCCCCCGGCCATAGGATGTGGTGTGTGTGGCAAGCAGCGAAGTTTGCATGCTAATCAGAACTTTCTGTGGCTCCCACAATTCTATTCTATCATAGCTGGGGAATCCAGAAGTGGGGAGCAGTTATCTCATGATGTTTGGATAAATGTCACTGTGAGGACTTGTGTGAGACAGTGCAAGCTGGTGTCTAACACAGTGGAAGAGAAATCCCTGAGACTGATAAGGAAGGAGTTAGCCAAAGCCCGGGCAGCCCCGGCTGTGCTACCTGGAGGTCGCAGTGGCAGGGGAGGGAGTACCTGGAGAGGCAGGGCAGCACATCCATACCCAGTGAGCAGTCTCTACCTTCGCGTAAGCTGTCACCAAAGCTTGTACTCTGATGACACAGGCAGGCTCAGCTTGCAGATCCCACCCACTTGGGAATTGGAGACAGCATGCAAAGATCTTCTACACTGCCTTTGGTTCCCATAAAAGTCCACAGTTTCTTTAAAACACTTTTATCAGTTGGCAGGAAAGGGGTGTCTTGCTCATGAGCTTTGGCTACTTGAAGTTGTCTTTAAAAAGACATTAAATAAAGTAGGACTTTTTAATTCTCAAAACAATTGAAAAATTAATTTTAAAAAACCCTTTGACTTTTTTTAAGGCTCTGAAAATCATGTTCACAATTCTGCATTTAATGAGATGTGCTTGAAAAATATAGATACTTCTGGATAGGGCAGAAAGGTTTTCCCATGATGGAAAAAAATAAGCATTTGCATCAATCATGAGATAATCAATAATTGATTTTGGTGGATTTAAAATGGACCAATTTTGACTTGAGATGTGAAGCTGTCTTTTTAGAATGATTGCAAACTTGAATAAAATGCAGATATCTAGAGTCAATGAGTGCTAAGGGCAAGGATGCAGGATGTAAACCTTTTTCTTGTATCTTCATAAAAGCACTTTGAATTCTCACTCACAGGGTATTTGAACTTGGGACTGTGCATATAATCAAGTCCACCCCTTTGATTCTATTATCCACCAACAGAGACTCAGATTTAACAGACCTTTCTAGGACCCAATCATTAGTGGCAGCATCTGACTTAATTTAATTGGAGATATGCAGATTGTTTCCCAAAATGCCCTGAGAACACCTGGATATCTTCACACCTGGGCTTTTCCATTATTTCTAGAAGTCCTTCTTGAAATTTTTTTATTATAAAATTAATGTTTGCTATACAAAATTCAGCACTGTGAATTCTAAATCTTCTTTAGTCTGTTTCTTCTTATGAAACTAAAATGCATTTTAATTTCACACGGGTTATTCTATGTCCCCAGAGATGTTCAGGGCATCACTTGGTGATCTATTATAGACATCCTTTTAAACTTTGGTGCCTGTATCCTGGATGAGTGATGAGAAATCCTGGTCCTCAAGACCTCAACATCGAGATTTTGCTTTAACCTCTGGTGTGTGAGTCTTGGCACTGTGAGCACGCAGGGTTGACGTACAGATTCTGCTTCATGTCCAATATAAAACGTTGATTATGGCTAGCTAAGTGTCGTATAAAGACGACGTGCTTTTGATGGCTATAGTATTTTACTCCTTTATTGGCCGTATTGTGTAGGAGGAAATGTCAGAAGGACAGACAAGCTTAACAAAGAATCTCATCTCCTGAAGTTCACTGAGGCGGGTACGGGCCACCTGACCTATGGAGCCCTAAGCAGAGCTGTCACTTACTTGGTGGGGTCTCAGGAGCACACAACTGCTTGCTGTGACTTGAGACTTGATGTGTATAGTGTGTGTGTGTGTGTGTGTGTGTGTGTGTGTGTGTGTGTGTGTGTGTGTGGAGTGGGTCTCCAGTGGAAAGATAAAGTCAACTGGGACACTATGACAGCTCTTCTCTTATAAGATATATTTAATAATAGTGATATATTTCATGGTCCATCCTACCTCAGCAACAGTTCAACCAATTAGGTGTTTTAGCACCATACCTGCAAATACACACATTTATGGTCCCTTCTATTTGAAATATCTTCAGAGGGAGAATAGGAAAAAATGCCATACATTCAAAATATCTGGGAAACTGAAGTTTTTACTGAACTGTCCAGAAATGTTACCATGACAGAGTGATAGAATTGCTGTTTCCAGGATAGGAACCCACTTTCAAGACTAAATTGTTCAAAAGGCTCACAATGGCAATGTGATTTTTATGCTTCTTATTGTTCTTTTTTTTTCTAGTGGGTACTTAAAAATCAATTTATTTTTATTCTGGTGTGTACCAGGGGTATCGTGTTTGTTAGGATGAAAAAGCAATTTTAATTTAGTGGGAAATGGATTTTCTTTATTGCAGAGAAATGTAGAATAAATGAGAGACATACCAAATAAAAGTCTCATTCTCAATCCCAGGGGTTGATGTGGGGAGATGGGGTTGGCAGAAGGAGAATGTAGATGTTGGTAATTCTGCTTGAATTTTTCCTCGGAGGTCTTGGTTGCCAGCGATAACTCGTGGTGAGCCACACAAATAGCCTCGTTATGCCTGTCCCGTGGAACGGGGGTTGCAAAGCCACAAGGGATGGGGCTCCGCAGGCTTTCACACCGTCTACCTGTGCGCCCTTGGTCATCAGTGTCCCCATATATAAAGTGGATTTTAATACTTGCCTACAGTCTGTAACTCAACCGTGAAGCTAGTTTATAATTTGCCCATATCGTCTTCACCAAGAATTTTTAAAAATGATAATTGACTATATAGTATCACTGGGGAAATTCATGTGTTACTGAATCAGTGAATAGACACATTCACTCAAAACCCACATCTGCTATTTCTTTTGCAATTATTTCCTGTGTGATTTTCTTGTTATAGTTATTTGTGTGCGGCGGGGGGGGGGCAGCCACTGTCTAGTAACACAGCGTCATTGATTCATGATCCTTCCTGCCCGCTCCCTGTGACCTGGCCACACTGGCTTCGGTCCCTAATACTTGGCACATTTGTTCTTCCACAGAGTCTTTGCACATGTTAAAAGTGGCAGATAGAGACACATCACATGGAACTATTTCAAAGCATCTTTTATGTTCATCATTACTGTGCAGTGATGTTGGTTATTAAACCTGCTGCCTTGATCTATTGAAACCATTCATGAAGAACCGTGTGCATATAACATCCCAATTTGCAAAGCTCTTTAATAGCTATATTTCAAGTATCTGAGGTCCTTTACGATGCTACGTATTTCATCTTACGGATCTTACGTTATTCTGAGATGGGCCCACCAGACTTCCAAAGGTGAATCTGGCACCAAAAACCTTAAGAACTTCTCTTATTAGACAGAACTGGGAGAATTAAATCTGGTCGAGTTCTTCATAGTTCTTAGCCGACCTCAGGTACTAAATAAATACATGCTCAATGAGTAAAAATGCAAAAATAGAGGTTGGTGAAGATAACCTATCATTTGGCGATGTAGTGTTTTGAGATAACCTGCTGAGGTTTAATGCTTGGAAGAAATTGTACATCAAACTTGGCATCTGTTTAGAATGGTTCAGGGTGAAACGGACAGAATACTGATTCAAGGTGGCATGAATACCAAAGAGATATGCGCTCTCACAAACAGGGAGTCCAGAGTCCCCAGGAACCTAAGTTCTTTCTGTGTCTCAGTGCTGCCGTCCACCGAATCAGGGTCACCAAATACTGCAGGCAGCAACAGAGCCATGTGCTTCTTTGACTCTGTCCAGTAAGAAAGGCATCCTCCCTCCCAACCACCAGAAATGCATTCTTTTTTCAGTCTCTTGAACCAGCTTAGAAAATAATAACCACCATTCCCTGGACCAATGGCAGGAGCCAGGATAATGGCATGTGTCAGTTGGGTCTGACTAATTAGCATCCATCTCTGCAGCGAATACGGGAAGATTAGAAGATAAACATTAAACCGTGCTAGGAAGAAGGAGGAGAGAATGGTTGGGTTGGCAACCAGCAGAGAGTTGACACAGGACTTTTCAGAAAGATTCATCGAAGGACACAGATTGGCAGAAAAAAAGTCATTGTGTTAAACACTGACTTTGAGAAAACAAAGTGCAGGCTGAGCATGTAAATAAGAAAAGATGTTTATGAACAGCCTACTTTTGACACTTTTATAAGGGAATTTCACTGCAGACGGGCAGGGAAATGGAAGCTTCTGAACCCCCCCCCTGCTGGATTCAGGCAACAGATTTTACACACTATGAAATAAAGGATGCAGAATGAACACCAGAATTTAATACTGCTCTTTTCTGTTTTGTCGTATTTTATTCTCTGTATTAATTGAGTATCCATCTCTGCAATTATCATCTGCTGAGGAGAGGAAAGATCTGAAAGCCAGAATGTGTCTCTGTGATTACTTAGATTCATGTGCTGCCAGCACAAGGAGAGACCATAGCTCATGGAGGTAACAATTCACATCCCTGCCGCTGTCCCCTGCGTCCACGCTGAGCGGCGGGGACCACTCGTGCATAATTAGCCTTCGTCGACTTCCTGAAAATTTAGCTCTCAGAACACAGATCTTTATGAAGATGTGATTGTGCTTAATTTGCCTGCTACTGTTCATAATACAGAAAGTTATTTCAGAAGAAATTACTTTTTTATAAGTTGGAATCCTCCAAGGTGGGCTGATGGTCTCCGTGGAATTCTTTGAAGCTCCCACGACTGGTGCTTTGATGTTTTGTGCATAAGATGAGGGGGGGTTCTACTACTTATCTAGCCAGCTTCAGTGTTCCCAGAGTCTGGCTGGCATATTTTACATGAGTTAGGAAATTAAGCTGTTAAAATCTATGGGTTATTAGGTAAGTTATTAGGTAATAATAAAAAGGGAGATGTGAACTCGTTGTATTGGGGAAATGAGACATGACATCGTGGCCATCCGATTTCTTACAAATCCGTGATATAGACCGCATCTAAGAAAGAAACTCTCTCTCGTTAGAACCACCACTGAATATTGCACTAATGCATGGATATGTGCCTTTTGATGAGACGTGTTTATTTTCAGCCGGTACAACAGAGCTTAGATTTGTTTTCCAAAGAAGTAGAGACACACATGGCAAATCTTTACTTATTAAATGGAAAAGAAATCAATGTTTCTGTCAAGTCAACATTCTAATCCACATGCCTATGGCTTCCTGCTGTAGCCTAGGGGGAGGAAGGCCATCACTAGTCGATCTGGTGTGTCACTCATTGGAAGTGACTGCAGTCCCCAAAGTCCTACTACTTTGTGATACATGTCCCAGAGTTCATATCCTGTACTAGACCACAAATGGCCCTGGGAAATGCAAGGGTTATTTCCCCAGGTTCTGTTACCATGCACAGAAAAGTTATACAGGAAACTTCCAGAACAGCTCGTAGAGATGGTCTCCTATTTATCTTCATGGCCCTGTGTGACTTACATGTTTATGTTATTAATGATTCTTCTCCCTTCTTTAGCATATGAGATCAAAGAGGACAGGATTTGCCTATTTCTCCCTTATTACTTGCAGATGACAGAGACTCAAAGGGTTATGATTTATTTAATACTGGTAGTTTGCAAATGTGAAAGGGATTAAATGGAGTTGGTTCCGGATATCTGTATTTTTATAAAACTCCATTTTAATAGTGATGTGAACCCCTAATGGAAATCTCTTGGCCTGCAAAGTGGTAGAAGTTGTGGGCAAGTAAACATTTGAAATAGTAACTGAAGTTATGAATGGCAATACCATAATAGGCATCAAGAAACTTTTTCTAGTTAGTAAATATTTTAGGCCTGAGGGGTATAATGTGTCTGTCAAAAAAGTTCTTGATTCTTTTGTATAAAATCAGCCACAGATTGTGTCTCAGTCAACATTCTCACAGCTATAATCCAAAAAACCTGACCACACAACTTATAGGAAGGAATATTTATTTGCTCAGTTTTTGGAGATTTCGGGTTCAGTCCATGTGAGTCCAGGGTCTATGGATCTAAGGGCATGGCAGCAGGAAGCAGAGAGAGGGAGAGCACGAAAGGGGATTCAAAGACACAAGCACAGTCCCTAAGGCCACACCCCAGGGACCCACCTTCTCCAGCCACAGCCCACCTGCCTAGGTGACCACCCAGTGAATCCACTACAATGGATTTATCTACTGATGAGATTTAAAACCCTCATGACTTTACTATATCAATCCTGAGTTCTTCAGGGGACATTCTCTATCTGACCATAACAGATAGTGTGTAAACAAATGGGCTTGCTTGTGTTCCAATAAAAATTTTTTATATATCCAGGTGATAGGTAATATTTGGCTAGGGGTCCTTTGTTGACCAACATTGGTAATTGACTATTGTAGTTTCACATCATCAAATAAAGTGTAACCAGGCCTCTGACAAGTAGAAGCACTTCATACAGCTGGGTATATTGGTGCATGCCTGTAATCTTAGTACTTGGGATGCTAAGATAGGAAGATCACAGGTTAGAAACCAGCCTCAGAAACTTAGCAAGGCCCTCAACAACTTAGCAAGACCCTGTTTCAAAATAAAAAATAAAATAGGGCTGGGGTAATAAAATAGCTCAGAGATAGAATACTCCTGGTTCAATCCCCAGTACCAAGGGAAAAAAAAGGAAGAAAAGAAATATATCATACATAGTGAGGACACTGATAAACCCTGAATATGTATATTAATAACATATGTATGTAATGTAGAGAAGCTGAGCAACTTTTGAATCTGACTTTTCTCATGGAGCTCATAAATAATGTCAAAGCAAATGAACCTATTTGCAACTCCTGTCTTTTTATAAGGTGAAAGAACAAATCTCTGTTTTTTCAGATGCTCTCTATGAAATCTCAATGATAGTTTTAGGTGGAAAGCAAGTCCTGAAAGCTTTAATCATTTTTCCAATGTTAAGGATCTTACTTGGAGAAGGCCAATTTTTCTTCTTAATTTTCAGAGATGTTTGGATTCTTAAAATGTGACAACGAAACACAAATAAGCATCGAAGGTAATACAATTTTAAGAAAACTTATATAAGTGAGGGACATTTGCTTCTTAATATTGAAGGGTACAATAAAGTCAACAGGATGCACAGAAGTTAGTTGGTAAGAAGTCTTTGATATCTAGATAGATTGCACAGAAGGGGGCAAAAAAGAATAATCCTTGTACTGAAGCGAAGGTATTAGTTAGCAAATGAGAAATTAAGCCCATCAAAATTGAAAAAGCTTTGCTAATAATGTAACACGCTTTAAAGATTTCCAAAATCAGATATCATAAAAAACAAAGCAAATAGACTTCTCGCTTCAAGCTGTGTCCATCACTGTGGTCTTTTATGTTCTGAAACAAAGTGACCCTGTATTTCGGGAAACATCGTAGGGGGACCTAAGTTAGTGGGAACTAACTTTATACTTTCACTAAGATGTTATTAACATGCCAGGTTTTCATCTTTGCTGTCTCCCCATGAATCAGTAAGGAGGCATTATGAAAAATAGGTCAGTATCAATTTCCAATGTGGTAAGTATTGATAGTTACAACCTCATTGGAGCTTTTTGTAAGTTTTAAGAGTGCAAGGTGTGTAAAGAGGGTAAAACATTTTAAAACAGTGTAGAAAAGACACATATTGATTACTACTGCCTTAGGACAAAACTACTTTTTCTTTTTTTTTTCTTTTTTTGCGGTACCGGGGATGAAACCCAGGGGCGTTCTACCTCCACGCTACACCCCTGGCCCTATTTTTTTTTATACTTTATTTTGAAACCGGGTCTCATGAAGTTGCAGAGGGTCTCACTAAGTAGAGAGAGAGAGAGAGAGACAGGGAGAGAGAGAGAGAGAGAGAGCGAGCTGAGGCTGGCCGTGAACCTGGATCCTCCGGTCTCCACCTCCCAAAGTACTGGGATTACAAGTGTGCGCCACCATGCTGGGCTACTTTTTCTTTAAAAAAAACAACAACAAAAAATAACACAGAAGCATGTAGTCAACCTCCCATATCCGGGCAGTGTGTTCCAGCTTGCCCCTTGGATAATAAACTGCATAGATGCTCAAATTCCTTATGTAAAATAGCATAGTGCTTGTATAATGTACACCTTCTTGTATACTTTAAATCATCTCTAGATCACTTACAACAGCTAATATAATGTAAATGCTATGCAAATAGTTCTTACTCTGTATTCTTTAGTGAATAATGACAAGGAGAAAGTCTGTGTTCAGTACAGACGCATTTCTTTTTTCTAGAATATTTTCTCCCCGTGGTTGGTCGGATCTCTAGATGCAGAATCTGTGCGTATGGAGGGCCAACTGTATTCAGTTCTATTTCTCTGAAACTATTGTTCCTAATTAGTCTCAACCAGTTATGCTAACTTATAAGTTTTTTTATTTATTTTTATTTTTTTGTGGTACTGGGGATTGAACCCAGGGGCATTCTACCTCTGAGCTACACTCCCAGCCCTATTTTTATTCTTTATTTTGAAACAGGGTCTCACTAAAGTTGCGGAGGGCCTTACTAAGTAGCTGAGGCTGGCTGCAAACCCGGATCCTCCGGTCTCAGCCTCCCAAGTACTGGGATCACAAATGTGCGCCACCACATCCTGCAATGTATACATTTTAAGCAAAGTAAAAAGCCAGTATTGCTCAGAGAAAATGGGAGTGTGTCTAACTGAGGACTGTCTGTCACATGCCAGTATTTCCACCGACTCACAGAGAGCATGTAACTTTGTACAGCGCTACGTGTCTCTTACACAGCTTCTCAGAGTGGAAAGAATGAAAACCTTTATTTACAGGGTCCCAAAGCAGCCTGTAAATCAGACGCAAAAGTAGTTCACCGTCGTATCTTAGAAGTGATGTAGTTATCCAGAATGACAGAGAAGCAGGGAAATGACAGTGTAGCTGGGAAGAGAAGTGGGGTGAAGAGATGAATGTTAATTCTGGGAGGAGTAACGGTATCCATGTAGGCAGATGGAGGTACCTCATAGAGGGAGAAATTGTGATACAGGGTGGCAGTTGCTGTACGTGTGTTATGGATGGAGTAGTGGAGAAGCTGGTGGGCTTGAAGGTGGATGGCTCATCCACATTACCAGGAGGAAAATCAGAGTGCATGGGCCTGTTAGGACTCAGAAAATGATGTCCCAAAGCGAAGTCCTCAGAAGCTCAGTTTCTTTTTGACTTCTTACCGCTTTACATTCTCAGGGCTTCTCGTCTGTGCGTTTCTTGTGTGTGATTTTTGACGTGTGATTTTTGTGCGTGTTCTCTTGTGTTTGATTTTTTTTTCATTCTTTTTTTTTTTGCGGTACCGGGGATTGAACCCAGGGGCATTCTACCTCCGCGCTACGCCCCCGGCCCTATTTTTTATGCTTTATTTTGAAACCGGGTCTCACGAGGTTGCGGAGGGCCTAAGTAGAGAGAGAGAGAGACAGAGCGAGAGCTGAGGCTGGCCGCTAACCCAGATCCTCCGGTCTCCGCCTCCCAAAGTACTGGGATTACAAGCGTGTGCCACCACGCCCGGCCTTGATTTTTTTCTACATTCTTAACATAGCATCCAGAAACCCTTCTCCCCCAAACCTAAACTTACTACTCTAACTTTCCATTGTTTTGCTGTGCAAGAGTTGGTGATGAAGAGAAACTCTGACCTATCTTGCTAGATCGTAGGTCCTACGTTGCCTATTCTAGAAGAGTCCTGGTGCCCCATATCTGGCAGGAAGGAATGCTGAAGAGAAAGTCCTAGAAGAATCTGAATATGGAGGCCTCACTGGGTCCCCTCCCCCCCAAGTCTATCAGGTCATCTTGTTTTCATCGTATCCCCATGTGGCTCCCATGCGTCATTGAACCTAAGTATTTTTTTTGTGTGTGTGGTAGGGGATTGAACCCAGGGGCATTCTACCTCTGAGCTACATCCCCCAGCCCTATTTTTTATTCTTTATTTTGAAACCGGTTCTCACTAAGTTGCAGAGGGCCTCACTAAGTAGCTAAAGCTGGCTGCGAACCAGGATCCTCCTGTCTCAGCCTCCCAAGTACTGGGATTACAAGTGTGCGCCACCACGCCCGGCTGAACCTAAGTATTTGAAGTGGAGAGTTCACCTTGCTTCTTCAGTCTGAAGGTTCCCATCTCATGTGAGTCACACATTTGCTTTTCTATTAATCTGTTGTCAGTTTTTTTCAGCAGATTCTAATGTCAAGTGTTCAGAGGGAAAATTTGAGTTTCCCTATAGTTGAGGTGTTGGTAGGTAAATGTGGGGTTGGAAACTGGTTGGATTTTTTTCTCTATTCTGTGACATATGAAGCAAAGCCATCAAATGCACGGAGCATCCAGGGAAGGACGGGTTGGGCTTTTGAGGACTGTGAATAAAACTGTAACCTACAGAGCAGAGGCACATAGGGCTAAAAATAGAGTATGACCGTCTAACTGTGAGCCCATTCACAGTTCGTAGTGGTAAATTTACAGTGAAACCAGGCAATGTGGGGAAGCCATTTTGAGAACCAGTCCCGTAAGCCAGGACAAATTAAACCAGTTCTACCAGGAAGGAATTCAGCTATAGATATAGATATCCCATTGACCTCTGAGAAGGTATGCCAAATAAATACCTGGTTTTTGCACTGATTACTGGTTTCACTTAAAGAGCCTCGTCTTTTGCCTTGCTGTGCTCTATGTGTTTTTCTTTATGGCAGGAGGGTGGTCAATCGAACACACAAGACTGAACATCTGTCTTATTTAAGGTCTTCTGTAGTCGGAAAAATTCCTAGCAGATTGCTTTGGGCTAAAAGTTGCTTGGATTTTGAGTTTTAAATCATGTAGAATTTGAATCCCTAGTGGTGGCAGTTATCTTGAGGGATTGTTTCTTTAAAAATGTGCAGAGCCATTCAGGAACGGTGTATTGAATAAAGAAGGGCCATAATAAAGAGATGTTTTCAAAGTCATTTGGACCCCTTAAAACCAGCTGCCATGACGGGCTCTTCCGAGCAGCTCGACTGACATGGGTTTCCAGGTGGTTCAGTGAAGGAAGCACCTTGCAGGTGAAATATCCACATACTGGGTTTTTTTTTTTTTTTTGTAATACTAGGGATGGAACCCAGGGGCATTCTACCTCCAAGCTACACCCCCAGCCCTATATTTCTGTTGTTCTTTATTTTGAAACAGGGTTTCACTAAGTTGCAGAGGGCCACAATAAGTAGCTGAGGCTGGCCACGAACCCGGATCCTCCAGTCTCAGCCTCCCAAGTACTGGGATGACAAGCATGCGCCACCACGCCTGACCAGATACTGTTTTTTAATATTTGCAGTGTCTTAAGTCATTTTCATTTTTGTGTCTATTAAAATACATGGCTAGAACCATGAAATGACTACTTAGGCTTAATTAACCTACTGTGTATTGGGGGAAATTTTTACTTTTCAGTGGGTAACTGGCCTAAGAAAAAGAATTATACCAGAAAAAAAAGAATGGGTCTTGGAAAGGTGGCAAAATGGAGTAGGTACCTGGTGTATCTGAAAGAAGCATCTTGGCATTTTGTTTGTTTTTTCATGATTCAGGTCATTGTAGATGACCTGTTCCATTGTCCCCGTGTAAATCTACATTTTAGTTTTCTACAGCCTCCAGATATCCCCAGCCACCCCAGATATCTTAGGGGTGGAAGCTTTGTGTTTCCTCTGCAGTCGTCACACTTTGTGTCGGAGCGGAAGATTACACAAGAAAAACGTGCCTAGGCTGAAGTGGTATCGGGATGGCTAAAAATCAGAAAAAAAAAAAAAGATACTTAATATGTAGTAGGAATTTTTAGCTGAGCCAATGGAGTACTGGTTAGCTGTAAAGATAGCCATTGTATGCATAGGAGTCTTGGGGTATATAGAAAGGACTTGAACATTCCATCATGGATCATAGCCAGTTTAGTTGAACACTATGAGGATTCCAAACCTTGTATTTATTACTTAGGTTTTCTGAGCTTACTATTTGTCATTTTAAGTGGAGATGTTGATAGCATGTATCGTCTTGGGTTACAAGGAGTGATTCGACGATGTGAGAGATTCAATGATGGAAGCTAGTTTAATCCCTTGGAAAAGTGTAATAGTGACTAGTAATAATGATTATAGAAGCCTGGTGCATGGAAGGAGACCGTAGGCAATTTGTTAGACAAGGACGAGAACAGTGCGTTGTGGAGCAAGTATGTTTGGTTGAGGAAGAAAGAAGGAATTTAGGAAGGAAGAATGACCTCTGTCCAATCCTTCCTCCCAAATCTCTATGGGTCTGCTACTGTCGCCCACGGCAGATCTCCACCACCTCTATTTTCCATTTCCATCCACAATCTCCTCTTCTATGGAAAAGTGAGAATGATTTCTTTCCTAATGTAAAAGATATTTTTACCTAATTAAAACATCCCAGTGGCTTCCTGTTCTACTCACTGCTCTGTGTAAGCTGTCTAGTATTTTTGAGTGACACGCTCCATGGTAACCAGCCTCATCCAGGGGGTCATCACCTCCTTCCAAGGTCGTCTGCTCTTGGGGTGTTTTGCCCCATTGAGCTGCCTCCCTAGCTTAATATGGGACACTTTCTTCAGTACGAGTAATGGCTGTGACCCGAGGCCACTGTAGATCACATTGTCCTGGCTTGTCAAATCTATAGGGCTCATCTGTCAATGGAACTGCATCTGTGACCGCCTGATTCCATCACTACCTTCACAACATTATCCGAAGTCTTACATATAATAACCTGGGGTGTCGGAGCATTCGTGTCGAATGTGATACTGAACTATCTGTGGGACTGGTGTATGCGTTGCAGACTGAGTGGTACCTTCTCTCTCCCATGGTGGGCAAATGAGGTGGAATTAACCCAGTAACTCTCCCTCCTGCGTCACGATGCTCTTGCTGAGAGAACCAGACATATTGGTACCTGGTGATTAAGTGAGACTCCAGGTTCTCCTGGAAAACCGGGATTCCCTGGTTTTCCTCTGATTCCCTCATTTTTCCTTTCTATCATTTTAGTTAGCTTTGGTTTTCTCCCCTTGATGCATTTTCTCTTTAGGTGGTTTTGCAAATTCTGATCCTCTATCATTGACTTGGAGATTGAGGAGAAATATCATATTTGGGGTATAGTAGGAAAAGAGGAGTTTATATTCACCAGTAATGATGGACTTTATGAAAATACTAATAAACTTAGGGTAGTTGTGAGAACGCACATCGATAGTGGTGGCTGTGGATAGAAGAAACATGTGTTGACCATATACGGCATCCTTTCAACCACCTTGTGTGGTAAAGGGGTTATTTGCCCATTTTATAGGAAGGAATTACGAAGCAGAGCCAGGATTGGGAGACAGATGTTTGGAAGGCCCTTCCTGACCCTAATGCAGGTACTGCAGGTATACCTAACAATCTGGACAGTCAGCCAAGGAAATAAAGAAATTAAAAGAAAGAGGTCAGTAAACAAGTAAAAGTTACAGAGTTACTGGAGCCGGAAGGGGCCTTTGTAATTGGTGAGGCCAAGTCTCCCAGTGACTGGAAATGAAAACCCAAGAGCTAGAACAGCTATATCCTTTTTCATTAAAAGGTGACTTGGAGACTGAAAACATGATTGAGGAACACTCTAGAAGTGCACAGTCCCAGAGCCAGAACCTGCATACTTGCAATCTCCCATAGTGATTTGCTCATGGCTATTAAAGTTCGAAATGTATAGCTCTTTTTTGCAAGGAGAAAAGAAGTGTAAAGATGTGGAATGTTGACGTTAATTCACAGTGTGATAGTATAAAAGTCATAAATTTGAAAAGAAACAAGCCAGGCATGGTGGCACATGCCTTTAATCCCAGTACTTGGGAGCCTGAGGCAGGCGGATTGCAGGTTCAAGACCAGCCTCAGCAACTTAGCGAGACTCTCAGCAACTTAGCAAGGCCCAGTTCTAAATAAATAAATAAATAAATAAATAAATAAATAAATAATAAATAAGCAAGCAAGCAAGCAAGCAAGCAAGCTCAGATGTAGAATGTTCCTGGGTTCAATGGCCAATGCCAAAAAAGAAAAAAAAAAGGATTCAAAAAGTATGAACAGATTATCACTATGAACTACATTAAGATGCGAGATTATAATGGACCAATAAAAGTATTTAAAGATAAAAATAGTTCACAATTCTCATGAAGAGCTTTGTAATAAAAGTCATCAGGCCGGCGTTTTAATGCTACCCGTTACCTTGAAGCCCTTGACCTCTATATGCGCTGTTCCCTGTGTGCCTTTGTGAGGTGGTTCCTCATACTCTCTTCAAAGTCCTGGCTCTTAATTCTATATAGAGTCAGAGTAGTTGGATGAGTCCAGACGAGCTTAGTAGTGAGAAGAATACACACCAGAGCCATATTTCAAAAGGCCCAATAGCAGGTCACAACTTCTGGGTTGTATATCCTCAGTCACGCTTCTTTAATGTCTTTGTATCTCAATTTTTTATTTTTAATATGAGCATGATAACAACAGTAGCTACTTACTTGAGATTAGTTTTGGAATTAAATTGCATTAATTGCATAAAACTTAAAACCACTGGACCTCATGCATGTCCTGTAGCAGACCGTGGACTAGGACGCACGGGAACCAGGATGTGTCTCTGCATTTGAGGGGGGCAATCCGAGTTGGAACCCTTGGAGTCAGGACAGAGGTGGCTTTGGAACGAGTGGCCAATTTCTAGAAGATCTTGAAAAGAGTAAGCTGTAACCCTGAGAAGAAATGGGATATGTTTAGCTTAGAGAAGGTATGACAGCTGTGTTAACATTCACAATTGGCTGCCTTGGAGAAGAGTCTCAGAATTTTCGATGTGGCGTCAAAGGGAAGAATTAGGATTAAGGGACTCTGACTGGGTGATTAGTAAAAGATTTGGGGAATGGCTATTCTGATTCATTAATATTTGGAGAGACTTGGGTTTAAAGAAGAGAAAGTAATTTATTTGGGCATTAGGGAAGAATTCTTAATGAAACCTTCGGTAAAAGTGCATGAATATGTTTTCGGAGAGGACCAATTAGATTCAGTGAAAAATCTATTGCTTATCTTTAAGGAAGCAGGATTTCATGTCTTTTAAATATGTAAAGTAACTTAAATAAATTACTCTCTTAGAGTCAATTAATGAGGCTTGTTTAATGAATAGATAAAATGAACATATAATTATCAGTGACATGAATATACAATTTGTCTTCCTAGGTCTTTTTCACATATTTATGTGATGTACAGACCTTAAAAACAATCTGTCAATTTATCCTTTGAGTGGGCCTGGGAAGCAGTTTTCATGAGCTGAATGAAATTCTTTCCATTTTAGTATGAATGAATGTGAATTTGAAATCGGTGGTTTCTGGATTAACAAGGTTTTGCTTAGATAGAAAAGGCAGAGAGAGTAAAAGCATTTAGTTTATGTTACCAATTAAAGATTTGCTTCCACTGCTAGGTGGCATTCAAAATTCCAACCTTAATGTACATATGTCATGCATATTTTAAAAAGACACAATTATAGCTGAGCAAACATTTGTCAAGCCAGCTAGATTTTAGGCTAGATGGTAAGTGGGTTTGTTTTGTGTGTGTGTTTGTGTTTGTGTTTACTGGGGATTGAACCCAGGGGCATTCTAGCTCCAAATGACACGCCCAGCCATTTTTATTTTTGATTTTGAAACAGGGTCTCACTCATTGGCTGAGGGCCTAAATTGCTGAGGCTAACCTGGAACCTGTAATCCTCCTGTCTCAGCCTCCCAATTACAGGCACATGCCACCATGCCAGCCGTGAGTGGGGTTTTGATGAACACTCCAAATGTGTGGCATTATTCATCCCTGACACCGAAAACAATAAACACAAGGCCCCACTTCTCACAGGGTAGGGAAGTGTAGAAGAAAACACCACATCTTCCCAAATGTGCAGAGCTGTTTCTTCCAACTAGTTGTACAATGGTCGCATGGTACTTTAAGCACATGGAGGAACATTCTCCAGCCTTCCCTGAAACATGTGTGAGACGGTCCGAGGATCTGTCTCTTCTCTCAAGCTCTTTTTAGATGAGTATCTGCTGATAAGCATTGTTGAAGTATTTCAGAAGATGATAATATTAAGTTCCAATTTCTGACAATCAAGGTCTAATGTCTTGATATTGTGAATGATTTGCATAGTGTCTTGTCTAAGTCTCTATTTAGGGAAATTCTGGGAAAACTTATGTTCATACTAGAAACTCCGATGATAGTGCTGATTAAACTGTGGCAAATATTAATTAAAAAATTAACTAGTGGATTTGAGTGCCTCAGCCATGTGAAGTATGCTGGCACTCAATGAATTTTCACAAAAATGAAAAAGTGAAGCGGTAAATAAAGACTTCAAGAAGAAAAATGCGAAGGATAGTGTGAGTTGAGAGAGATGCTGTTTGGGAAGGAGAGTGTCAATTCCAAATCATTAAATAGATTCAATGTAATTCTGTTAAGAATTTTAATGGAATTAGGTAAATTGGTTGTAAAATTGATCTGGAAAAGGAAATTAAAGAAGAGAAGTTTGGAAAAACCGTGTTAGAGACATACTGTAACACATGGGAATATACATGAAAGTCAGCTGAATTAAAATGCTGTGGTGGTGGTGTAAGGATGATGGGTAAGTGGACAGAAGAGAGTAGAGGGTACGTAAACAGATTCATAGGTGTGGAAAACACAGCCATGGTGAAAGAATCAATGCAGCCGGGCGTGGTGGCGCACGCTTGTAATCCCAGCACTTTGGGAGGTGGAGACCAGAGGATCCGGGTTCGCGGCCAGCCTCAGCTCCCTCGCTCTCTCTCTCTCCCTGTCTGTCTCTCTCTTTCTCTCTCTCTCTCTCTCTCTCCTTAGTGAGGCCCTCCGCAACTTTGTGAGACCCTGTTTCAAAATAAAGTATAAAAAATAGGGCCGGGCGTGGTGGCACACGCTTGTAATCCTAGTACTTGGGAGGCAGAGACCGGAGGATCTGGGTTCGCAGCCAGCCTCAGCTACTTAGTGAGGCCCTCCGCAACTTCATGAGACCCGGTTTCAAAATAAAGTATAAAAAATAAGGCTGGGGGTGTAGCTCGGAGGTAGAACGCCCCTGGGTCCAATCCCCGGTACCGCAAAAAAAAAAAAAGATAAGAATGGATAATCTTTTGTTCAGTATCAAGTAAACCACAAGTGCTTAATAAGTGTTGACTGATATAATTATGTTCATTCTTTCATCTTTTTTTATTTTTTATTTTTTGGTACTGGGGATTGAACCCAGGGGCATTCTACCTGCAATCTACACTCCAGCCCTTTTAAAAACTTTTTTTGGTTTGTTTTGAAACAGGGTCTCGGTAGGTTACTGAGAGTCTTGCTAGGTTGCTGAGGCTGTCCTCGAACCTGCGATCTTCCTGTGTCAGCCTCCTGAGTACTAGGGTTACAGGCATGTGATACCATGCCTGGCTCTTTCATCTTATCTAGAACAAATAGTGAAAATGCATTTCTCTGTGTTGGAGTCAGGAGTGATTTGAGTCAATCACTTAGTCTTTGTGGCCTCAGTTCCTTTGTTTGTAAAAGTGCAGGAATCACAGAAAGAAGGGTCGGCATAATTATTCAGTGAATTTATATTTGGTGAGGACTTTTACCTTTGGAATTTATGTAACATGAAGTAAGTGCCATTTCAGGGTTTGGTCAAACGCAAGGACTGGGTCTAGCTCGCCAGACATATTTATATCCATCAAGAGTATATGCTTACAAGCCAGGATGCGTATTTAGAAAATGAGTTTTTGAAATTGGACACAGCTGAGTAAGGTTGATTTGTTTTTATTTTTTAAAAGTGAATGGTAGTTTTTATTTTCAGTTTTTGTAAAGACTTTAAATAAGTATCATAAATTAGAGCAGGTTAAACTTAGGATGGGTGGCCAGGCGTGGTGGCGCACGCTTGTAATCCCGGTACTTTGGGAGGCGGAGACCGGAGGATCCAGGTTCGCGGCTAGCCTCAGCTCTTTCTTTCTCTCTCCCTCCCTGTCTCTCTCTCCCTGTCTCTCTCTCTCCCTGTCTCTCTCTCTCCCTGTCTCTCTCTCTCTCTCTACCTAGTGAGGCCCT
>PVJS01020480.1:0-32537 GCA_004027185.1 Glis glis
GGTAGCGCAGAGGTAGAACGCCCCTGGGTTCAATCCCCGGTACCGCAAAAAAAAAAAAAATACACATAACCAAAGAGGTAAAAGACCTCTACAATGAAAATTATAAAATACTAAAGAAAGAAATTGAAGAAGATCTTAGAAGATGGAAAGATCTCCCTTGATCTTGGATAGGCAGAATAAATATTATCAAAATGGTCATTCTACCAAAAGTGCACAGAGTCAATGCAATCCCTATCAAAATATCAATGTCATTCTTTATGGACCTAGAAAAAATCAGTCATAAATTTCATGTGGAGAAACAAAAGACCCAGAATAGCCAACGTAATTTTCAGCAATAGGAACCATGCAGGAGGCATCACAATTCCTGACTTCAAATTATACTACAGAGCTATAATAATAAAAACAGCATGATATTGGCACAAAAACAAACACATAAACAAATGGAACAGAATAGAAGATACAGAAACAAATCCACACACTTATAGCCAATTGATTTTCAACAAAGGTGCCAGACACATACATTGGAGAAAAGACAGCCTTTTCAACAAATGGTGTTGGGAAAACTGGTTATCCATTTGTAGAAAAATGGAACTAAATCCTTACCTCTCACCCTGCAAGGAGTCAACTGGAGATGGATCAAATACCTGGAGGTTAGACCAGAGACTGTGAAGCTACTAGAGGAGGACATAATTTCAACACTCCAACATATAGGCACAGGTAGAAACTTCCTGAATTTGTTAATCAGCTCTAGAAGTCTTGGTTTATTTTCTGGGGTCTTCTAAATATAGGATCTTGCCATCTGCAAATTGAGATAATTTCAGTTCTTCTTATTGTATTCCTTTGGTTTTTTTCTCTTGCCTTACTGCTCTGACTAGAGTCTTGAGTATAATATTGAAAAGGAGCAGTGAGAGTGGGCATCCTTGTCTTCTTCCTAATTTTAAAGGGAATTCTTGCAGCAGTTTTCCCCATTCAATATGATATTGGTTTCGGTTTATTGTACATTGCTTTTATGATGTTTATATAAGTTCCTTCTATTCTGATTTTCTGAGGGCTTTTTTTCAGTGTGTGCATGTGGGGGGCTGGGGATTGAACCCAGGGGAATTCTACCTCTTAGCTACACCTCAGCCTTATTTTTTTTAAAGATTTTTAATTTGTTTTTATTTGGAATCCCTGTTTCCAAATAAACAGCTAAGTTGCTCAGGCTGGTCTTGAACCTGTGATCCTCCTGTCTCAGCCTCCCAATTACTGTGATTACAAGCCTGCACCACCACCCTCAGCTTCCATAGTGTTTTTTAACATGAATAGATGTTGGATTTGGTCAAATGCTTTTTCAGCATCTATTGAGATGATCATGTACTTTTTGTCCCTAGTTCTAATTATATAGTGAATTATATGTATTGATTTGCCTATGTTGAACCAGTCTATACATGTATATTTTATCACATTGAACTTTGCTATGATATATAATTGCAATGGACTAAGAAAATATTTTTAAAACATTAAAAAATGAAATTAGGGTGGGCCTAATCCAATATGACTGTGTCCTTATAAAAAAGGAGAAGTTGGGACACAGAGAGACATATACACAGGGGAAACATGGCATAAATATGAAGGCAAAGATCGGAGGGATGCATCCACAAGACAAGGACTCCAAGAATTGCCATCAACCACCAGGAGGGAGAAGAGAGGCATGGAATAGATTCTCCCTCACAGGACTGGGGAGGAACCAACTCTGCTGCTACCTTGGTTTCAGATTTCTAGCCTTCAGATCTATTAGGGAATACATCTCTGGTGCTTACATCACCAGCTTGTGGTGCTTTGTGACCAGAGCCCCAGCAAACTTATGCAACCCTCATCAGAAATGCACTGTAATACACACTATCCACATACATATCAAATACATATGCTGAAGTTTTCACAAAACTATATTAGCCATTACCAAATACAATGCACTCTGACATTTTCTATTTTACATATTTTTAAAGTGTGTTTTTTGTAACTCATAAAATTGATTTTAACACATCAAAATCCACAATTTGTAAAATATTAGCATAATAGGAAAACAATATTCACTTCCTATACAATGGGTCCCTTTTATTTTCTATGACTGAAAAACATCTGAGAAGGTATAAACTTTAAAGAGCATGATATGCACCACTAATGAAAAGTAGCATTAAATCTACAAAATATTCACATGACAAAATTACCCTCCAGAGTTCTTTAAAAACAGCACTAAAAATTCTATGCCTGCAATTGATGAACAGGATTCTAAGTGACCCTCAATCATGTATTGTTCTGATTTCAGCAGCTGTAGTACTAAGAATAATTCTTTCCTCCTCATTTTACTGAATATTACCTTGAGAAGTTTTGAGTAAACTTAAGTAAGTGAAATTTTGGGACCAGTGGTTAAATCACTAATCAAATTTTAATAATTTCTATGTCAGAGGTAATTGTATTCAAACTTATAACTGAAGAGGTGTGGTCTCACTGGAACCTCTGTTTCTGAATTTCAAACCTTCTGTGTCCAATCTCTTTCTTTCCTTCCTTGATTCCTTTAATTTTCTCTATTTGTGATAGATTGTATTCTCTCCAAGTCTACCCAAGGTTTTAATTCTCCCCTCATGCTAAGTGTCCCCCACATTCATTTACTTTTGTCTACTTTCTTTCTTGTTGGTGGTGATTTTTTTTGTCTTCCCTTTCATGTCTGTCCTGGGTTTTGTTGATTTATCCTTCAATCCTTTAACTTATATCAGTATAAAATTGAGATCTTAGGGTTGAACATGATTTTTTTTTTTTGAGGTACGGGGGTTGAACCCAGGGGCGTTCTACCTCTGCGCTACGCCCCCGGCCCTATTTTTTTATGCTTTGTTTTTGAAACCGGGTCTCACGAAGTTGCGGAGGGCCTCACTAAGTAGAAAGAGAGAGAGAAAGAGAGACAGGGACAGAGAGAGAGAGAGAAAGCTGAGGCTGGCCGCGAACCCAGATCCTCCGGTCTCCGCCTCCCAAAGTACTGGGATTACAAGCGTGCGCCACCACGCCCGGCTTGAACATGATTAAGTAAAATTAATAAATTCTATTCAAACAAGCCAATTCATTGAATATCTTGGTTTTAACAATACATTTTAAAATATAAATTGTTGCTCTTTATAATATGATCTTTAATTGATCTCCCTACAATGATCAGAAGCTCTTGATGGAGAAAAAGAAAGCAGGTTTTTACTCCTTAAACATTAACCCCTTCTTTCAGGGATTTTAAAGTGTTATATAGTTTTCACTTATTTGGCAGGGAAGAGGAGCATCAGAGAACTATAAAACTAAAGTGATAAGAATTGCTGCCAATTAAAGTAAATAAGAAATAGAAAATGAACCTCCTCGATATGCTAATTGAAGCCAAGGAAAATTGAATTTGATTTCCAAAATGTGATTTCCCATACACTTTTAAGAAAAGATGCATAAAGAATTTTGAAATATTTTTAGACATAGAGGTTTGCTATAGGGAACATTTTAATATCTCTTATCAACAATATGGTCAGGATATCCAAAGTAACTAAATTTTTAGTAGGCAGAATTGCTCAGTGTTTCTTTTGCATCTCTGAGAACAATTCACCTGCCTGTAGCCATCACACTTCTGATTCTCGAAAGCTGGTACTCTTGTATTGCCTTCCCCAAGCCCCAAATCACCCCAAATTTGTCAAGACCTATTCTACTGCTGCTAAATTCACCTTGTTCCTAACATCTCAGATTAAAATGGTCTTTCTCTGAGCACTCAGAGAGTAATCAATAAAGTGGAGTTGGGGATGTCATTCAGACATAAGGAATTTCACTAAGGTATGCATGTGAGACATGGATTGTAACAGTGTAACCCATCCTCCACAGAAATAACAAGTAAATGAAATTTAGTGAATTGAGAGGTGAATCTAGAATTCTCCTTGACGTGAATTCTAGCATCCTTCTCCCCACAACCCCCGCTATGTCCTACCACAATTCATCAGTAGGAAAAACAGAGAAAGTCAGTTATATCATTGTTTCTCACACTGGGATCCATACACATATTTGAAATCTAAAATGAGTTCTAGGGAGTGGGATTGTGGTGAGTTGGATTGTTCACGTCTTCACCACTCAAGGCTTTTACATTTTCTTTTTTTTTTTTTTTTTGCGGTACCGGGGATTGAACCCAGGGGCGTTCTACCTCCGCGCTATGCCCCTGGCCCTATTTTTTATACTTTATTTTGAAACTGGGTCTCACGAAGTTGCAGAGGGCCTCATTAAGGAGAGAGAGAGAGAGAGAGAGACAGGGAGAGAGAGAGAGAGAAACAGGGAGAGAGGAGAGAAGAGAGAGAGCTGAGGCTGGCCACGAACCTGGATCCTCTGGTCTCCGCCTCCCAAAGTACTGGGATTACAAGCGTGCGCCACCACGCCCGGCTTAGGTTTTTACATTTTAACCTTGTAACTTTGCAGTTTCTCCCAAAAAGATAGAATCCGTTTCCCTTACTTTTGACTTTTGGCTCAGTGATGACTTCAAGTAAGATACCCTGAGACAGGAGGATCACAGGTTCGTGACCAGCCTCAGCAACTTGTGAGGCCCTCCGCAACTTAGTGAGACCATGTTTCAAAATAAAGAATAAAATAGGGCTGGGGGTATAGCTTGGAGGCAGAATGCCCCTGGGTTCCATCCCCAGTACCACACACACACAAAAAGAAAGATACCTAAACTGTGCTGGCGTGGTTAAGCATACAGTCTTGTGCTTCTGCCATTGCCATAAGACCTTCCCCTGCAGAGCTGTTGCCTCAGAATAGGCTGCAGTGCAAACCACAGGACAGACACACATGGAACAGACCTGAGCCAACTGGGTTCACAACTGGAAGCCTTGCAGCCCAGCCCAGCCTGATTCAGCCAATGCCTGGTCAAACTGCAGACATGTGAGCAAGCCCCGCTGAGATCAGCAGAGCTGTCCTCGCCAACCTGAAGACTGTGAGAAATAAATGCTTACTATTTGTGTGAGCTATGGAGATTTTATTTTATTTTTATTATGAAGCAATAGTTGACCTACCCAATGAAGGAGAAAAAGGAATTTTAGAGTTTTAAAGACCTAGTCATGTCTAGGAATGGTAAAGGGAATATTTATATTAGATGCTGAAAGTTAAATATATATGTTATCATCTCTAAGTAACTATTCAGTATTTGTAAAAGAATAAATAACTGACAAGTTAATAGGTTGGAATGGAGTAACAAAATATGATTAAATTAAAAAAGTGAGGTGGGGGAAAGGAATAAATAACAGAACAAATAGAAAATGGTAAGTATAAACCCAAATAACAGAAATTAATTTAAAAGTAAAGAAACTAAATATTCCAGTTTAAAGGCTAATAATATTCAAGTGGATGAAAAAATTAAACTCAAGTTTGGAGTGTTTACTAAAGACTTCATTTTAGTAGAATATATAAAAGTTAAATATAAAATGATGGGAAAATGATTTATCATGTTCACACAGATTGAAAAGAAGCAGGTGGTGAAATGATAATATGATGAATAAATTTTAAGGCAAGAAATGTTATTATGAAAAAAGAGAAATATTTAATAAAGGTAAAGGAGCCTATCCACCAAGACGATATAACTATTCTAAATTTGTATGCCTCTGATAACATCCTTTCAAAATTTATAAAACAAAAATAGGCTGAACAAATAAAAAAAACAGGAAAATCTACATCACATTCATAGTGGAATATAAACACATTTAAATCCATAAAATTCAATAAGAATACAGATCAAAACAAGATTAACAACCTTAATTAACATATATAGAACACTGAAACAGTAAAGATAGAAAATGCATTCTTTTGAAATACACAATGAAATTATTCTCCACTAGGTCATTAAACAAGTATAATCAAATGACAAAGACCTAAGTCATCAGAATATATCCCTGAACATAGTAAATTTAAGCTAAATATTATTAGTAAAAAGGATGAGCAGAAAGTCTTTAACTGTCTAAAAATTATGTAAAATAATTCAAATTGTTTTATGCCAAAAAAGGAATATAATAGAAATTCAAAATGTTTTGAAGTAAAACAAATTAAATTTGACATAATAGAGTCAGGCATGGTGGCACATGTCTGTAATCCCAGTACTTGGGAGGCTGAGACAGGAGGATTGCAGGTTAGAGGACAGCCTCAGCAAGTAGTAAGACTCTCATCAACCTAGTGAGACCCTGTTTCAAAGTAAAAGTAAAGTAGGGCTGGTGGTACAGCTCAGAGGTAGAATGCCCCTGGGTTCAATCCCCAGTACCCCCCAAAAATAAATTTAAAATATGTGACACAATAGATGTGAAATATTACTAAAGTATGCTTTATAAGGAAATGAATAGCCTTGAATACATATGTGAGAAAGAAGAAAGGATGAAAAACAATTGTCTAAAATATTCATCTCAAGAATTTAAAAGAATATCAGATGAGCCGGGCGTGGTGGCGCACACTTGTAATCCCAGTACTTTGGGAGGTGGAGACCGGAGGATCCGGGTTCGTGGCCAGCCTCAGCTATCTCGCTCTCTCTCTCTCTCTCTCTCTCTCTCTACTTAGTGAGGCCCTCCGCAACTTCGTGAGACCCGGTCTCAAAATAAAGTATAAAAAAAAAAAATAAGGCCGGGGGTGTAGCGCGGAGGTAGAATGCCCCTGGGTTCAATCCCCGGTACTGCAAAAAAAAAAAAAAAAAAGAATATCAGATGAAAAAAGTAGAAAAAGAATTAATAAAATAATAATATTAACAAAATACCAGACATACACAGTAGAAATCAACAAAGTTGAAAGTAGATTCTCAAAAAATAAATAAAATTAGTAAAATCTTAGTAAGAGTGGTTAAGAATGAAAGAAAGAAGGCATAGAATACTAATGTCAGGAATAAAAAGGAAGACATGATTATAGATCCAGGAAACATTTAAAAAATAAAAAGATATCAATACAGCTAGAAAAATAAAGTTTGAATTGATCTATATCTTCCAGAACCATTCCTAGAGAATAGAAAAAGAAACAACACTTCATAAGTCATTTTATGATGCCTGAAAAATCTTGAATCTAAAACTTAAAAAAGGCATATGTAGCAGGCAGAATAATGACCTCCTAAGGATGCTCATGGCCCGATTCATGGAAGCTGTGATTATGGCACCTTACATGGTGAAACTCATTGCAGATGTGAATAAGTTTAAGGACCGCCAGGGGAGATTACCATGGGTGGTGTGGGTGGGTAGAATCTAATCACAGGATCCTTAAGCAGAATAGGAAGGCAGGAGAGCGGGTCAGAAAGATGAGATGCGACAATGACTGGGCCTGCTACACCTGCCTTGAAGATAATGATGACCATTATCCAAGGAATGTGGTGGCCTCACCAGGCTAAGATAAATCCTCACTTTAGGGCCACAGGAAAATGGGGAGCTCAGTTCCATAGCTGCAAGGAACTGAATTCTGTCAGCAACCCATATAAGCAGGAGGCAATTTCTGTCTTAAAACTTCCAAAACACAGACTGCTGATTTAAGGTTTTGAGGCTAGACTCAAACTTGTGATTCTCCTGCCTCAGCCTCCTGAGTAACTGGGATTACAGGCATATATCAACCACACCCTTCTTGCCCAGTTTTATTGATATCTAATTGCAATGAAAAATTTGATATATTTAAAGTGTACAAGGTGATCATTTTAAACATGTATATATTGTGAACACAATCAAGTTAGTTACTACCCCCATCGCCACACAGTTTGTGTGTGTGTGTGTGTGTGTGTGTGTGTGTGTGTGTGTGTCCAGAATACTTAAGAAATATACTCTCTCAAGAAATCTCAAGTACACAATGCAATATTAACTACTGTCATCACACTGTGCATTAGACCACCAAAACTTATTTATCTTAAAACTGTATTTGTACTCTTTGACCAGCATCTCTCCATTTTTACCCATTTTCTCTACCTTAATCTCTGGCAAACACATTTCCATTCACCTCTTCTTTGAGTTAACTTTTTTTTTTCCTGTACTGGGGATTGAACCCAGGGACAGTCTCCCTCTGAGCTACATCCCCAACCCCATTTTATTTATTTATTTATTTTTTTTTTTAATTTTGAAACAAGGTCTCACTAAGTTGCTGAGGCTTTCACTAAGTTGCTGAGGCTGGCCTTGAACCTGCAATCCTCCTGTTTCGGCCTCACAAGTACTTGGATTACAGGTGTGCACCACCACACCTGGCTAAATCGACTTTTTACGGTTCTGCACATCAGTGTATCACTCCCACAGTAGTTGTCTTTCTGCATCTGGCTCATCTCACTTAGCATAATAAACTCCATGTTCATTCATGTTGCCACAATGGCAGGATTTCCTTCTTTCTTATGACCAAATACTGAGTTTATATTGAATATATATAAATAATTACAATCCAACAATTCTATTCCTGGGCTCATACTCATCAGATAGCCATGCTTATGAACACAAGATGTGTGGTGGATAAAAGTGTTCATAGCAGCTTTATTCATGGCAGCCCAAAAGAGAACAACTTAGAAGTCCATCACTTGTACAATGGACAAATAATTTGTGATAGTTTCATGCAAGAATGAATGAATATCTACTTACGCACTTAATAATATGGATTAATCTTATGAGTACAGTACAAATTCAGACACAAATTCCAGTCATAGAAAGTTCCAAAACAGACACACACTCAATGGTAGGAGATGTCAGAATAGTGGTTATCAGCAAGGGAGCAGTGACCAAGGAAGCAAGAGTGATTTCACTTACGTGCTGTTTCTTGACCTGGCTGGTTTGTTACAAAGGTGTGTTTATTTTTTGAAATATAATCAGAAAGGGAGGGGTGGGAGCTGGAGGGGAAACACACCAAGTACTGTGTACATGTATGTTAGTATCACTTTGAACCTCACTGTGATATAGAATCACAATGCACTGACAAAAATATATTTAAAAATTAAGGCATATCAGCTCTATGATTTTTCCTTAAAGGTCATGTGGAGATGACATTTTGTATTTAAAATAAAATGATTAATTTCATTAAAAATTATAAATGTAACATATGATTCACTTATCTGCAGGTATGTTATAATTCAATAAGATATTTACTTAAAAATTAAAAATGTAAAGGGTTGAGGATGTAGCTGAGTGGCAGAGCATTTGCTTAGCATGTGCAAGGCTATAAGTTTGAGCCCCAGCACCTATAATAATAATAATAATAATAATTCATTTGCAGTGCTAGTGATTGAACCCTGGGCCTCACACATGCCAGGCAAGCACTTTGACCACTGAGCTACACACAGCCTTTAAAGACTAAAAATTTTATTTTTTGTTTTGGGTACTGGCGATTGAACCCAGGGCTTCAAACATGCTAGGTGAGGGCTCTACCACTGAGTTAAATCCCTAGACCTTTTTACATTTAGTTTTGAGACAGAGCCTCACTAATTTGCCCAAGCTAGTCTCAAACTTGTGATCCTCCTGCCTCAGCCTCCAGAGTAGCTTGGATTACAGGTAAGCATCATGGTGCCTGGCTTTAAATATTTTTAAATAAGAATTTGTACATTATTGATTTCTGAGAAGCACTAAGTTGCAAATAAAAAAAAACAAGCATCTTCACTTTCATCTGTAAACATGTGCAGACTATTTTGTAGATAAATTTAACTGCAATGTTTAATATTTGTTGACATTTTCTATGTGTTGAGATAAATGAAGTCCATGAAACTATTGTATCAATAAATATTATTATCCTCAATTTACAGACTGTCAGTCAGAAATGTAAAGCAACTATGTAATTTGCTCAGGGAAGCTCAAGGTATTCAAGATACTTCTACAGTCTTTGCTCAGTGCTCAGTCTCATAATCATGATAGTCTCGTTGTGCAAGGAGAGCAATTGGCCTGGGGTACGTACGTAAAAGAGTGAGACATTGTGAAGAGTCCTTGGTCTTTAACAGAAATTGAGAGATGAGATATAAATTTTGTTTTTGATCCACTTGCAGCTAGAAGCCAGGCATAAAAATGAACATGTTTGATGTTTCAAACATGAAATCAGAGGGAAATGAACAGGAGAATCCACTGGGTTCCCCTATTCATTGGCCTGCTGGATTATCCACTTGAATGAGTTCCAGAGGAACAATTTAGTCCCTCCGATCAACTAAATCATATCAAGGATACGCTTCAGTTCTAACACCCTGGTTCTTCATGTCTCAGAAATGGCATATGTGCAAGAGTTGCTATCACATTTTCTCTAAGCAAGAGAGCAAACAAGCAATTTTATGAGAATGTTGAATTCAATATTTTCTAAAGTTTCCCCTGTGGTGAGGAAACGATACACCCCAAAGGGCAAAATAGTTTCAGGGCTGCATTTCCTATGCTGCCTCAATGGCAAGATTCAAGGGTTTGCACATGCCGGTGTATAAATGTTTTTGCTAGGGATTTTGTAAGAGTAATAGAGACTTGGAACACATCCATAAGGCAATAGCATGAAATAAGGCTGATGAAAAATGGGTTGTCATTTCTTCTTCAATAGAGTAAGTCCTTAATATCACAAGGGATGCCATAAGCTCTGAAATATCATCTCATCGGAGGCCAAAATCTAATTTCTTTCCTATTTTCAAATTATAGACTCTGATGAAATAAAATGAGCAAGAGAGTACAAGACAGAGATTTTCATTTATGTAGAATTAAAGAGAATTAGAATAATTTCAAAAATTCTAATCTATGAAAGTTCTCTACCAGCGTAGAAAGAGTTTGCCAAGAAAGAGAATGTCATTAGAATCCATTCACATTTCACACCACTCTGGGAGTTCTTGCAAAGAAACAAATTTCTTTGGAAGAAAGGTTGGATTGAAGAACACAGATTGAAATGATTAGGAGCGAGCACAGTCACTTTGAAGGAGAAAATAAGACAGAAGCAGAGTGTCAAATCTTGACAAAATACATGAGAGTCTGCGGTTACTTTCTGGCATTTTCAAATTCTTACTATGATAGTAACTATGGCGCTTGATATTTTTAAATGGTAGATCATTTTAAGTTCTTAAGAAGTAGATAATGCAACACCGTGCCGTTTATTTCACAGAACTGTAAAACCAGACTAAAGCAGGTGTGGAACTCACCTTGTTAAAACCGAAGCTGAAGATGTGATATTAAAAGAAGTTGCAGAGATTTTTTTTCTTTTTGGGGGGGGAGAAAGCACCAGACATGAAAACATGTTTCCCAAAGGGAAATAAGCCCCCACATCTAAACATGGTATTGAGAAGGGAAAAAAAAGTAATTCTGTGAAGCCACTGAATGATTCACATATGTTACCATACCATTATGGTATTATCACTACAAAACATTTTAGTTAAATAATAAAAAATAATCCTGATAGCTTTTCAGATTCTTCATAAAGAATACCTACCTCATTAGATTGATGAGAGTGTTAAATGAAATCATCCATGTAACGAGCTTACCACCTCGTGACACAAATAGCAAGCACTAAATAAATTTTAAATTTATTGTCAGAGTCTTGTTTCCTCCTATCAAGAATTTAAGAGCAAACAAGCATGTATATATACATTGTCATATATATTTAGTAGATTTTATAATGCTAATGCAATTTCATTATAGGAATAGTTCATGCTTTTGTTTGATAGAATTAAATATGCTATAGTAAAATTCAAACTTTATAGGCTACATTTTTTAAAGAGCATGTGGCCTAATCATTCAACACATTTATTGAGGACCTACTATGTGAGGCACTTCTTGCCAGGTGCTGCTTTAGCAACTCGAAACTCAGAATCTGAAAGTCATTGCTATTTAGAATGTCACTTAACTCTGAGAATTTTATTGAGGTCCTCCAAGAAAACATGTTTCTTCAGTATTTTTTTTTTCTAATCACCACACCATCACCTTTTATGGTGGCTGAATTTAAGAAGGAAATTCTCATTTTAAACACTGTGTTTTTATAGCAACTTATCAAGCAGTGGCCTTTAGCTGTTGTTCTGTGACAGCCACTCCATTAAAATCCTGATGTAAACAAGTGGAGAAGGTGAACTAGAAGTGCAGATATTTGCACGGCATTACTGTCAGGTAAAATTTTAAAGATAGGTTTTATGAACCCATTATTTGCAGTCAAGGCTTTTGACTACAGCATCTGAAATCATTTAAGGAGACAAAATGTTTTGTCAAAACATACTGCTGGGAGTCAGTGTGTAGCTTCTTTTTATGTAATTCAATTTAGTTCTGTTGTTTGCATGAAAGAGAAATTCTAGCTGGGCAGTCACAGTGAGCCAGTAAAAAGTGACAATATGGTGAGCATCAGAGGCAATTAAAATTAAATGCTTTTTGTCTTCATTTTGTTTCTTAATAAATGGGTAATTGCACTGTGGTGTACCTGGTGACAGGCTAACTTGGAAGATATTGGGCATTTTTGCTAGTTTTTGTCCACCAAATTTAAGCTTCCTTTTGAATTTTATATCAAGTGCAGGAAAGTGCTAGGCAAATCTTCTTTCCAATATATATTTCTGAGAAAGTAGGTCGGCATGATCTCAGGTAGAGATATTTTGACAAAGATGGGGACCTAATTTAGAAACCGCAAATGGTTGAAATAAATAAGCTCTGAATAAAGTGCTCTGAATGAAGATGTATACAGGCCTGAGTTTTACAGAGCTGGTGCTAGTGATACTGTTAAATATCACCAGTATAAATGATATGATAGATAGGTAATCCAGAACCCTTTGAGTTTGCAATGACAAACTTCTCTTCCTAGCAAAGCATCAGGTTTTCATACTCATTAAGATCTTATATATTAATATGAATGGAAAGAAGTATGAGGAAATGAGTAACTGATCATTTAGTCACCAACTTATTAAATAAGTCACACAAGGCTTTATCAAATACCTATTACATGACACAGACTTTTCTATGATCTGAGAATAAATGTGAAAGTAAACACTAGATCAATGCCATGAAGCAATGTATAGTCTGGTGGGAGAGAGAGACTTGCAAATAAATCAAGAGAATGTTAGAGTATTAGGACATCAGCATGTAAAATTTGCATTGGGAACCCAAAAGTTAGTAGTCTGTTTTGAAAGGTTTTTGGAAGTGATTTTTTTGAGAGGTGAGTGCATGCTCAGCCAACAGCAGCATGGAGGAAGAAGATGTGCTTGCAAAGGCTTCAAGAACGCAAAAGAGTATAGAATGTTGAGAAGAAAAATAAATGGCATGAGAAGGGGAGTTTGGGGAGAACTATCATGTGTAGGTCTGGGAATTTATTAGGGAAAATCCAGGAGAGTATGGCAGAGCCTGGATCATGCTAAGGAGTTTGGATTGCTACTCCTAAATAATGTAGAACCATGGATTAAAGCAGGGGAGAGAGTTCAGGTTTGCATATTAGAAATGTTATCCTAGAAACAATGTTGAGTATTCAGTGACACAGAATATGATACAGTGCAGGAAGGCCAGATGTACACCACTGCAAGTAGAGGAAGAAGGCCTGCATTAAGGAAGTAGTAAGTAAACATGGAGAAGGGAGAAGAGGAAAGAGAAACACTCAGATCAGAGACACTGTGGAAGGTGACACTAGGGAGTTTCTCCAGTGGTGATTGCTAAGCTTGGGGCTTGAGTGACTAAGTAATGGTGCTATCCTTTACTAAAATTGTACGAATAGTAATAATAACTAATATTTAGAGCATAGTCATATATTAATTCAATGTTCATTACATCTAAGTAAAGTAGACACAAGTAATATTCGTGATCGTGTGAAAGAAAATTGGGTTTAGACTAAGCAGCTTGCCCCAAATCTGTCAGGTAGTATGTAATAGGATCTACACTCAAACCCAGGAATGCTTGACTCAAAAGTAAATGACTTTAGATATTATTGTATATCTAATAAAACGAGCAAGAGTTATGTTCGACATACTGATTTTGAGATGTCTGTTGAGTTATTTTGTAGGCAGGTGGATAGAAAGCTCTTGAGTTCTCAGTGTGAGATGGGCAATTGAAGGCCTGAAGTATATATCAAGAATAAAGAGAAGAGAATCAAGAGAGGAGCCAATAATTGTTTATTTAAAAGGCAGGCAGATGATGAGCACTTAAAGGTGTCTGAGAGATACAGAGAACCCAAAAAAGTAGAAACTAGCAATCAACTCTGTACTATCCTGTGCTCACACTACATGCCCACAGATCCTATGTTATCCAAGATCTAAGTCAAATACTACCTCCTCCAAGAAGTCTTTTCTGATATTTCTATAAAAAATTAATCTTTTCCCTGACTTTCTATCCTTTATTCTGTGTTTATCATAAATTTCTCTGCTTTATCTCCTTTTACTATTGTGATTTGTATATTATTTCTATTTGAACCATGGATCTATTGAAGGCACACTCATTTTCAGCTTTTATCTCCCCTAATAATATAGGCAATCAATGTTAGATATAAAAATTAACAAACAATCTTGTCAAAATGTGAATGAAATTCTAGGCATCAAGGAAACTACTAGAAAACCAAAACAGCCAACACCATGTTAGTTCCATATAATAAAACTCTAAGGTCTGTGCTGTGAAACATGCTGGTAAACTCTTATTACAGCACTTCAGACAGGATATGATTGGACCGGGAAAGGTCTACAGGAGGAAAATTAATGTTAAAAGAGCACTGTAATGATAGAAATATAATAGCAGATTAAAAAATAATCAAAGATTGATACCAGGTATGGTGGTGCATGCTTGTAATCACAGTATTTGAGAGGCTGAGACAGGAGGATCACAGGTCCAAGGCCAGCCTCAGCAACTTAGTGAGACCCTGTTTCAAAATAAAAGATGAAAAAAGCTAGGGATGCAACTCAGAGGTAGAAAACCTGTGGGTTCAATTCTCAGTATCAAAAATAAATAAATAATCAAAGATTGAGAGAGGAAATATTTAAACCCTTTATCACCATGAGTGATGTAGTAAGCAGAGGCAGGAGGGAGTAGTTGATAAAAACATAAATTTTAATCAGAAAATTCTTAAATTCCAATTTAGCCATTTGCCAGCTTTGTGACTTTGGTTAAGTTATTTAACTCTCTCAAGGTTTCCTATTTTGAAAAATCGGCATAATAAGTTACAACTCATATTGATGTGGTAAAAATTAAATTAGATAATATATGTCAAACACTTAGCATGGTGTCTGGCTCATTCAATAAACCTGGTAGCCGGGAGTGGTGGCACATGCTTGTAATCCCAGTACTTGGGAGGCTGAAACAGGAGGATCGCAGGTTCAAGGCTAGCCTCAGAAACTTAGTGAGGCCCTCAGCAACTTAGTGACACACTGTTTCAAAATAACATAGGGCTGGGGTTTTAGCTCAGAGGTAGAATGCTCCTGGGTTCAATCCAGTAACACCAAAAAAAAAAAAAAAAAAGGATAAACCTGGTAAAGTTGTTGTTACTACAGCAACCAACATACATAAATGTTTAGCAAGAAACAATTAGAACAAATATAAGAAGGTCCTACTTAGCTGGGTGCAATGGTGCATGCCTGTAATCCCAGTACTTAGGAGGCAGAAATAAGAGGATTCCAATCTCCAGGCCATTCTCAGCAATTTAGCAAAGTCCCTATCTCAAAGCAAAAAACAAAAAGGGCTCCTATTTCCCATTTCCTTGCCAGCATTTACTATTGATTTGTATTCATGATGACTTCTATTCTAACTGGAGTTAGATGGAATCTCAGTATCATTTTGATTTGCATTTCCTTGATTTCTAATTGTGTTGAACATTTGTATTTCTTCTTTTGAGAAGTGGAGGTTTCTCAGAAGACTGGGGATGGAACCACCATATGACCCAGATATACCACTCCTTGGTATTTTTCCAAAGGAAATGAAGTCAGAATATTATAGCAATGCATGCATATGCATGTTTGTAGCAGCACAATTCACAATAACCAAATTATGGAAACAGTCTCACTGTCTATCAACAGAAGAGTGTATCACAAAAGTGTGGTATATATACAATGAAATTTTACTCAGCCATAAAGAAGAACAAAATTATGCCATTTTCAGGAAAATGTATGGAACTAGAGAATATTATACTAAGTGAGATTAGCCAATCTCAGAAAGTGAATAGTTGTACATTTTCTTTCATATGTAGAAGCTAGAGAGAAATGGGATAACAAAAGAGACCTCAGATAAAGGAGTAGAGAATCCAATGGAGTGATGGGTTTAGGGGAACATGATGGGGGATAGAGATGTAATGAAGGTAACAGTTTAAATAATGCTATGTACACATACAAATTTATCAATACCAATCTCAATGACATGTACAGGGAAAGGGAGGTAGTAGGGTGGGATCCAGAAGGAAACACACCAAGTGTTGTACATATGTATATGCCTATCACACTATACCTCATTATGATGTATAATTACAATGCACCAATAAAAGTATATTTTTTAAAAAGGGCTTCAGGTGCATCTCAGGGTAGAGTGCCCCTGGGTTTAATACCCAGCACACACACACACACACACACACACACACACACACACACACACACACAACTTCCTAGTTTACCCATCAGATAATAGACTTCTGCAATTCATTCTCACCAAGATGTATTTATAAACCCAGGCAACAGAAATGCTTTTAGAAAAAATATGACAAACAGCACAATCCAGAGAAGTTAGCTTCATGTCCTTCTTGAGATTTAAGTTTTATTAACTATTTAAGTTAATAGAAACTTAACCATTGTATACTGGACCATTAGGTCATGGGTTCTATTCTTTTTTTTTTTTTTTTTTTTTTTTTCGGTACCGGGGATTGAACGCAGAGGCATTCTACCTCCGCGCTACGCCCCCAGCCCTATTTTTTATGCTTTATTTTGAAACCGGGTCTCACGAGGTTGCAGAGGGCCTCACTAAGGAGAGAGAGAGAGAGAGAGAGAGAGAGAGCGAGAGCTGAGGCTGGCCGCGAACCCGGATCCTCCGGTCTCCGCCTCCCAAAGTACTGGGATTACAAGCGTGTGTCACCACGCCCGGCTCTATTCTTTTTAATAAATATCTTCACTAAAGTGACTCAACTCAAACTTGATTCATTTATTAAAATGTGAATGTAAACAGATAAAAATAAACAAATAGGGGAAGAGACAAAGTTTCCCTGTGGAAGAATCACACATAATTTTTAATAGACTTTCATTGGCGTGTTGTAATCATACATCATATTGACGTTTAGTGTGATGGAAACATACACGCACACAGCACGCGGTGCACTTTCTTCCACATCCCACACTTCTCCCTCCCCCTCCCCATTCATAATGCTAAAGTGGTATGGACAACTTCACCAATGTCCACAGGATTGTTTGAACTGTTTCCTTCATCAAGTCTTCCCTTTCCCCTCCTCCTCTCCCTCCCCAATGCTCCCTCCACTATTCTACTAGTACGTTTCCTCATTTATTTGATATCTTTTATAATTATATAGCTACTTTGGACTTGAGGAAATGGTGATTTCCTTCCAAAAAGTACATTATGGAAATAGGGGGCAAAAATAGTAACCCTGGAGTGATGAAACCTGACAAATATCACCTGAGCCAGGTGATCAACATTAACATCAACCTGATGAGCCAGGTACATACACGTACGCAATTGCTAAGTGCAGAGTATACCATCTTATAGTCTTGATCCTCCCCAAAACCCAAAGAACCAGTCCCATATTGAGGAAAAATTAAATGAGAACTCTTTGTATGACCCTTGCAATTTTTTTGTAAATCTAAAACCACCCTAAAATAAAAGTTTATTTTAAAAGTGTGAATGCATGAACTGAAAATATATTTTTCTCAATTTTTATATCAAAAGATGTGTCTTACTTGGAGATATCAGATTTTAGGCTTTATAGTAGCTTTACTTTATTTATTGGTGCATTGTAATCATACATCTTGATGGGTTTCAAGGTAGTAGAAGTATACATGCATACATCGGTCAGGTAGCTTTACTTTTTAGGCAGATGGAAAAAAGAAAAATTCAATGATTTACATGCATATTTGACGAAGTATTTTTAGTTTGTGTTGTATAAATCTATAAAACACTACAGTTAATTCAAGTAGGTCGCCACAACTGACTTGAAATAGAAACATCAGACTTTATAAAGGAGATAGTCTTTCTACATAATTATAGGAAGGTCATTTTCTCTTTCACAATTTCTGGGTTCAACAAGACTGTCTATGACATATATCATAACATTGAGATGGGTAAGCGATGATTTTAGTTTAGAATGCCATGAACTGCAGTAATACCAAAGAATTTACTTATCTTTTTTCTCTACTTCTACTTGCATGCTTATTGTACTTTGTAAATGGTTTAGCCTTGACACGAGAATCTAGAGGTGGGTTTTTCTTATGGTGTTTCTTTTTAGGCATAGAAGAACGTGAAGCATGTAGATCTCCTTTGGACAAGAATTTCATTCCTCCACATCACAAGCTGCCAATATAACCTTGGTATTGAAATTTGTCAGACAGATTTCTCACAAATGTCTTTGTGAGCTCCATATATCAGGGAAATACTTATTTCCTAGAAGAAAATGAGGGGAAAAGTTAAAAAATGATACCAAAGAAAAATTATTCATATCACAGCTATAGATGACATCGGTTTGCAAGATTTACAAAATCATTTTAAATAAAATGTTATTTTCTCCATTTTGTTCAATGCTCCAAATGTCTACAAAATCCAATATTCTGGATAAATCTAGGTTTCAACATTCATTACTACTTATATGGTAGCCTGGCAAGATGATTTTAGTGTAGATCACCAAATTTCACGTCTTCCTCCCCCCAAAAATCATTTTGCATAGCATCTTTTTCAGTTCAATGATTAATGTTCAAGGAAAGGTACTAGATAGAGAGATAGCTAGATGGATAAATAGGTGATATATGAGGTCATATATATACTGCATAATAAATGGCTCTCATAACACAAACACTTGAATATAGAAGTTCCATGTTCTGTTTACATTTATAGGTTACCTTCAAAGTATCCATTTCCTCCTTCACCGGAAACCCATTTGAGAAGCCTGTGGTTTCAGGGAAATACTTGTGATCCAGCCTTAGCTAGCATGGCATTTCATCTGCAGACCACAGTGATTGATTCAGGGCCAGTCAGCAACTTAAACTGATTCATTCAGAGTGATTCTCAAGACTGTTGCAAGAAATACTGAAACCATAATGCTCTTTTTCTTACTGAATGTAAATAAGGAAAAATTTTCCTGTGATGCTGCTGGCATCCATCTTGGGAAAACAGAACTTTGAGACTAAAGGAAACTGGGTTCTTAGTGACATCATTGAACAAATAAATTGAGCCTTCCCTGAAGTAAGTGCTATTTCTAATCTTTTTAATTATGTGCACCAATAATTTTTTTATTGTTTTCACCAGTTTAGGTTAGGATGGTACTTGCAACTAAAGACATGTGAAATGAGGTAGCACTCTTGAGCTGTTTTTTGTTTTTTGTTTTTTAATGGTGGTAGTATAGCTCAACTGCCAAGAACCCATACTCTATAGCTAAACTGCTTGGGTTCCTGTCTCTGGTCAGTCATATATTACCTGTCTGCACTAGGTTGAGTTTATTTCACCTTTGTGAGTCAATTTCTCCTTCTGAATAAAGTGGGTAATCAAAATACTTTTTCCATAGGGTGACTGTGAGGTTTAAAGTAGCCAATGAATGTAGGACATAGTACCTAACATTGAGTATGTGTTCAGTAAGTGATTGCTATTGTTATTAAATACTAAGCTAATGCTATTTGACAAAATGAAAATGTGTTTATTACATATTTTCAGGTAGCCCAAGTTTACAGATGGTCTGATGCTGTTGTAGGAAATGATTGGCATTCAAAAATAATAGACACAATTTAACTTCATTTCCTAGAAAATGAAGAATGTAACTAAAAACAGAATAAACCAAATTCTCCTGGGATCTAACCTATTTCCACTCTTTTACTACCTAACATGCTGCATTAATTCATTAATTCGAAGTACAGAATTATATTTTGATTATTTATACCTTAGGCAACTGTCTAAACTGCTGATTTTTAGCAGTATGCATGAATTAATAATAGTCATTTCCAAAGTATCTTAAGTGACACTGGTGTTCAACCTTATTTGCATGACAGAAAGGACACTTGGTAATCATGACATTCTCAGAAAAACATAAAACAAAAAATATATTAAACTTAGGTAAATCATAATTTTGAAACTATTTCAAAATAAGCCAGAAATATAAACAATCTGGTTTCAATTCTTTAGGTAGGGTAGATACCCAGGAATGGTATAGCTGGGTCATATGATAGGTTCATTCCCCTTCTTCTAAAGACCCTCCACACTATTTTCCAAAGTGGTTGCATTAATTTGCAATTCCACCAACACTGTACTAGAGTTCCTAGTTCTCCATATCCTCACCAGCATTTATGATTGTTTGTGTTTTTAATGATTGTCACTCTAATTGAAATCTTAGGAAAGTTTTGATTTGCATCTCTCTGATTGCTAATGATGCTGAACATTCAATAGCAGGTATTAAACATCTAGGACAAACTAGCAAGAGAAAACTAAAACTGATAAAATTCTAAGCACCAACTAAACTATTTTCCAGAAACTGGGGGAAAATGGCCTTTTATTTTATTTTATTAGCAAGACCCATTCAGCCCTGCTTAACATACACCAGGAGCATAGTTTAAGAATAATGGCAGGGAGCAAACTATACACTTAATACAGTTCTTTGCACATAGAGGGCACATCATAAATGCATTTGATTGGATGACTAGAAGAATCTAGTTTAACATTTATTCATCTAACAACTGCAACTTGCAAAGTACCCCCAAAGATGATGTACTTTCAAATATTACACATGGCCCACTGAGTACAATTGTAGTGGTGCCCTTTCATAATATCTTCTATTATAATCTTCTATCAAAGCTGAATGAAATATTAAAGTGAAGTATGCATGCAGTGATTAGTGATCTAGCCTTTCATTTCCTGAAGATTTGGGAGTGATTTGACTACTTGTACCAATCCAAAAGGGAGGATTAACTATTGCAGACTGAAAGAAATCAATGTACAATATCCTACAGCATTTTTGATGTGTTTTCTGAATAGGAGCAAATCCAAATCATTGTATTTGTAGAAGATAATATTTTCCTGATGTGCTACATTTAGATCTCTTACATTCTGTGCTTAATATAATAACAAAAGAAGACCAGTGAGCGATGAGTTCAGCATCATCATTGTGTTTGTTTCTAACAGATGATGCTCAGCCTCATGATAATTGGTGAAGGCACTAAAGTATAACTGAGACAAGATCCCAGAAAAATTGTGCAGAAGATTGGAGATTTAAAAAAAAATTACAGCATAGCCTTTTTCTTTTGCTGTTTTATATTTTCATAGGAAACTGAAATCAGGTCTACCTTGATCTAAAGATAATTGTTATTTTATCGATATCAGTAATAACCAGAGTGCAAATTTCCTGTTCAAATTTCAAGTAAAGTTATTTAACAACATACCTCAACACAGGTAATTGGCAGATATTTTAATGGCAGACAGGAGGACTATGCAGATGTGGAGTAGTAAAATATCTATGGTTGAATTTAGAATCCCAAGTTCATAAATTAATTAAAATATTAAATGCAAATTCCAATGGTCCTGAAAATAGAGAACATGGACATATATTCATTCCCAAAGACTCTTAGCTATTAAATCTAAAATCAAGACTAAAATATTCATGTCATCTCAGATAATCCAATGAACCACCAAATAAGTTAACAATTCAAAATTTGTGCTTTTTTAAAAAAAGTGATTCTGCTCAGTAATTACATTGTAAAAGCATATAATGTCAAATGGATTACAGTTCTCCAACATCCAAATGGATGTAGATTTTTATATGATATTTTCACCAAATGAACATGAAAGCATTTATAAACTAATGACAATAATAGTGGTGTGCAAAAAACAAAACAAAACAAAAAAACAGCATCAGTGCTTAAGTGATTCATTCACTTAATCGTTCCAGTATAGCCAGGCATGGTCATCTACATCTGTAATCCCAGTACAGGGAAGGCTAAGACAGGAGGATCACAGGTTCAAAGCCAGTCTTGGCAATTTAGACCCTCAGCAACTGAGAACCTGTTTCAAAATTAAAAATTATTTAAAAGTGACCTGGGGCTGTAGCTCAGAGGTAGAATGCCCCTGGGTTCAAATTCAGTATATAGAAAAAAAAATACATAGCATTATGCAGTGTTACCTTATAAATTTAATACAGGGCTTAAAGATATTTATAAGAATTGTTTAAATAACATAATTAAAGTATTTAATTTAGAACAGTGGTTTTCAGCCCTGGAAGCATACAAAATTACTAGGAGCTTTTTGAAAAACATTGATGCCTGGACACTAGGCAAAGTCAATTGAATCAGAATTTCTGAAGGTCATCCCTTATACTCAAACTCCCATTCTCAAGGTCTTTATACTTTAACTTTTACTTCATACCTTCATCTCCCCCCAGCTACCAAATTCCTTTCACTCTGGGCCTTCTGGCATTTATGGTCCATCAACAAAATATCTTATGCTCAAATTCAACTAAGCTCTTATGGCATCATTTTTCACCAAATGCATTAACGGAGCTTCTCCTTAGACATTCCATTTTCAGCTACTGGAAAACTTAGCTAGACTAGATATGCGAAGCTCCAGTCCACCTGTGAACGAAGCCTCCTTAGATACGCACCACAGACTCTTTCTCTTCAGGCTTTCACAGAGCATCTCACCTCTCACCCTTTCATGCCCCACTTCTCTTCTTCCTGGGAGTCTGAAGGTGTAGTAAGTTCTTCATTGCTGCTTTCAGACCAATCTCTCCTCTCTAAAAAATAATCCCAAATTTTGAATCTCTTATCAGACTCTACCAGACACTACTAATCTTTGTTGCTGTGTGTCACTCTTCATTCCTGGAAGATTTTTCTCTGGCAGTTTTTCTCTGGTGCTTTTTCACAATATTCCTGTAATGATTTCCACTATCACATTGATGATTCGTTCCAGATCGTGGGATTCAGAGTTCCATGACATCTTCCCTTCAAGTCATCCTGTCACCTATTTTTTCTCCCTTGCCAAGATAAACCTTGTCATGATAATAATTGCAACGCTCCTCACTGTTTCTTAATCCTTGAGATCTTCACATTGTTACTTATCCAACTGGAATCCGTGTTCAGATTTTTTAATTACTCCCTTTGCATACACACTTAATTCCCTGCCCCTCTCTTGCTTCACTGTAAAACCAAGTCAAACTTCCAGCCCCGATTAAATAAAACTATCTTATTCTGTTCCTTCACCCTTACAAGTCAAATGTGGCTGAAAGAAAATAGGCAGTCAGGCTAAGCAGTCTTACTTTAACTTTATGACCAACAACCTCAATTATTCCCTTAATGCTTCTTAAAAACAACACATTTTCCTAATCCATTCATTGTCCTATTCTAATAGATACCTATTTAAAACTCCCCTTATCCTCCATAAACCTTTAATACCTCCTCCTCTTTCCCCAAGTTCAACTTATTAGTTCTTTAAAGATATAAGTAGCAGAGGAGAAGCATCTAAGTTCCCACCACCAAAAGAAGCAATCCAGTTTCATCTCTGTCAATTACCCTACCTAGTCTCAAAACCCAGGTCAACCCCATGATTTACATACTAAACAGCATCTCCTCTTCCCTAGTCATGGCATGCTACAATAATTTTCTCATTCTTCTCCTACATCAATTATCCCCTCACTACTTAAGCTTTCCTAGCAAAATGCAAATTAGCTGTAAAGTGCATTTTATTTTAATTTGGACTATATATTTTATAAAAATTTAATACCAATGTTAAATTTCCTGATTTGGGCCATTATATTGTGGTTATGTAAAAGAATGACCTTTGTCTTAGGAAATACACAATGAAGTATTCAGAAATGGGGGCATGCCAGCTCCAACTAATATCAAGTTGATTCAGAACAAAAAATACAGAGAGGGTAAATGGAAGAACTAAAAAATTGATGAATAAGTAAAAGGTACTTCACTGTATTAATCAGGGCTCAACAGAGATACAAAATGAATAGAATATATGGATATACATTTAACAGAGACTTATTATGGGGGATCAGTTCATGGATTGGATGCTGAGATGTCCTACAATCTGAAATCTGTTAGCTGGAGGTGCAGAAAAGCTAATGAAATAGTTTCAGTTCGATTCTGAAGTCCCAGGAACCAGGAAACACAATAATGTAAGTCCCAGTCCAAGTCTGAAGGACCCCAAACCAGAAGCACTGATGTTCAAGACAGGAGATGAATGGCCTAGCTTAAGAAGAAAGAGCAAATTTGCCCTTCCTCTGTCTTTTTGTTCTATTCAAGCCTTCAACAGATTGGATCATGCCCACCACATTGGTGAAGGCAATCTTCTTCCATCTAGTGATTCAAATATTCAACTCTTCTGGCAACACCCTCACAGATCCACACATTAAATAATGTTTTTCCAGCTATCTGGACATCTCCTAGCCAAATCAATTTGACACATAATATTAACTATCACATATATGTAGTGTTCTTTGAACCATTCTTGCATCTTATAATTTTTATGCAAAATTATATGAAATAAAAAGATACATTATAAAACCTTCCAAAACAAGAGGAAATGTGTAAAAAATTTGACATATTATTCATATTGCTTCATAAGGTTTGACTAAAATTCTCTGCACAATAAAACAGATTGTACCATGTTACACAGTAGGTTCACACATATTTCAGACTGTAGCAAATATGTTTCTGAGAACTGTATGTTAACCAAATCTCTGAGTAATTGTAGGTTTTAACTCTATATATAATAGAAAATATATAAGAATTGCTTGTACATATTCACCACTAGAATAAGAATATAGATTCCATAATGTTTAATATTGTATGCTTTCTTTAGACTTTAAGACAAAGGTTCTTCTGACATACATGTACCTTTCAGCAGCAAGAGTTAAGATGTAGACAAGAAGCCAAAAAGTTTATCCAGAATTTATGTTATTTGACTCAGACACTGGTCTAAGAAATGGTCTTTTGATATTATACCAAACCTTAATGTAGAATTATTTAAGGTGTGAGGATTTCTATAGGTAAGTCAGTAGGGAGACTCCCTAAAATATGTTTAAAAAGCAAAGCCAATGTCCCAAAGATTTTGTGTTATTTAATAAAATAACATTTCATTGTATGAGTGCTTTCAAGGGATCCAAAAATAAATTCATCTATGAGGAAATAATAATTCCAAGACTGATGAGTATTAGAAATTTGTAGGTGTGTAAAGGTTGCAACTTGTGGTCATCTGTATATAAAGATACTTACAAGTGCATTGTTTATGCCTTCTACTTTATTTCACTTAAGTTAGTTTATGTTGAGGACTTAACAATAGTATATTTTTCATAATTTTGACAAGGGATGTCAGAGAAGACAAGTAAGTGGCAGGTGCACCCCATCCACCCCTTCCTCACCAGGGTTAGACATTGCTCAGAATTGTCAGCACTCTCTGGACCCAGCTTCACAATCCTTCATAGCATAGGACTCTAAAGAGACACATGCCACAAACCTGTGTCATTTGCCTTCCTTGGATGGGATGGATATCTGCTGTTTAGAAAGTTTAGTTGAACATACTGGTAGAATTGGTAATCCTTTTGTCAGTTTTTCTTTTTGTGTCTGTGTGTGCACACATGTGGGCATGCATGCTAGCATACTCCAAAGTTAAGAGGAGATACAACTTCTCTGCTGGATTTGTCATAATAAACAGTAATTTCTAGTATTACAAAGTCATGCTCAGAATAGGTTCAGACATAGGAGAAATCTCAAATTTCATCATATGCAGCTGTCTTATTTTCCATATTTAAAAAAACCACCTTGAAGACTAGAGTAGCAACTTGTAAAATGAAGTTCACAGACAGGAAGACAGACCATAGGATACCTTCCTTTTTGACTCCAAGCCAAGTATTTGAGCTTTTTCAGAATGCAACTTCTAATTTAAAACATAGGTTTTTAAGTGTGTGTGTGTGTGTGTGTGTGTGTGTGTGTGTGTGTACAAGAGAGAAGGAGGACAGGAGAAAGTAAGGGAGAAGAGGAGAAGAGGAGGGAAAAGAACAGAAGAAGAGGAGGGAAGAAGAGGGCGAAGAGGAAGCCATAAGAATACAAACAATAATAAAGACTGGTGAGGATGTCAACAGCACCATTATGGAGCTAAATATGGAGGTTCCTCAAAAGACTAGGAAAAAAACCACCATAAGACCAAGCTATATTACTCCTCAGTATCTTTCCAGAAGAATTAAAGTCAGAATACTATAGTGATACATGCATAGCCATATTTATGACAGCACAATTCACAATAGCCAAATTATGGAGTCAACCTAGGTGCCTGTCAACATATAAATGGATAACAAAAATGTGCTATATACACACAATGGAGTCTTATTCAGCCACAAAGAAGAACAAATTTCAGGAACAGGAATTTTCAGGAAAATGGATGAAACTAGAGAATATATGCCAAGTGAGATCAGCCAGTCTCAGAAAGTCAAGAGTAGTATGTTTTCTCTCATACGTGGAAGGTACAGAGAAAAATGAAACAAAAGGGATTTCAGAAAAATGAGGAGAGAGACCAGTAGAATAGTGGAAAAGGATGAGGGAGGGAGGGAAGTGCAGAGGAGAAAAGGGGGGCTTGTGGAAAGAAACAGATCAAATAATGTTATGTTCATATATGAAGGGATCAGTAACAATCTCATTAATATATATGGGGAGGGAAAAGGTGGGGAAAGGAGAGGAAAAGGAAGGGAAGGCTGAGATTTTGAGGGAAACACACCACATGATGTGCACATAGATGAATGTATCTCTTTGAACCTCACTATGATGTATAAGTACAATGCACCAATAGTCATTGGGGATAAAAAGGAAAAGAAGAAATAGATAAAAATTATTTACCTGGGTCTTCGTTTTATGTATTTAACTATCTACTCGTCTGCTAAATCCCCATCAGTAGGACTAGATAATTTAGAAAGACCAGGAAAACACACACACACACACACACACACACACACACACACACATACACACACACCTGTAAGAACACACCCAATCCCCTTGACATCTAAAGTTTTCTTAGCTAAATGGTAACAAGTATGATGCCATAGTGGGCAGCCCCTGCATGTGAGTAGTTCTTAAGATCTATCATAATGCACCACAGAACAGTGGAAAGAGTTAAAATATAGACATCTCAAGGAAGTTTCTCAATCATACTTCCAAAAAAAAAAACAGATTTGAAAGCTATTAGGACTATATTAGAGGATCTTGTTTCAAACACCTTTCTTTTTTACTGACAAGTTGCTGTTAAAAATTCAAGGGAAAAAAAAAAGGAGATCTTTTTGCTGCACATTTTTAATGGACCTGAAACCAAAATAAGTCAGACTAAATTATGAGAGTAAATGACCTCCCGGGAAGTATTATACAAAATTCCAAAGTAATGTAAAGACTCTCCTTTGATCTTCTTAGCCTTGCAGCCTGAAATTCAAAATCTGTATTTAATTTTGACTGCATATACCAGCTTTTAAATTTTCTTCCCAAAATGATATATCATTTTAAATGATAGGACACATTTAACTTGTATTTCTTAAAACTGCTGACGGTCACTTCTTTATTATGTTACTCTATTAAAATAGATATAGATATAATGAATTACCAGAGGTATTTGGGGTTGGGTGCCATAATGGACAAACCACTGACCTTCACTTACGAGCCAGCACATTAAACTCAGTCTTAGTTTCTACATGAAATGACAGATACAAAAAGAAGTTTTTAGTTCATACCTGAGGAAGACACTAGATATATGAAAAGGAGGATGGGAAGAGATAAATCTTTCTAATCCCTGCTGTTAGGACTATTTTGGATAACTGCATCTTATCCTCAATACATCTTTTAGCAGGTTGCAAACAGGTGCACTCATTTCAACACAGCCTTTTCTGTAGTTCCACAGATGTCTTAATTGAGCAATGTTTCAAAAATCATGCAGGTCCATTAACACCTGTAAATCATTCTGTATTCTTAAACAGAGACACCCCTCTCTGTCAAGAGAGTCTCTTGGACCTTTTCTGTACCTACTGACTACAAATGTCTTTATTACCATCTTTGTAGAGATTAGTGCTACATCTGCTAAGATTTAAAAAAAGAGTGCACAATATAATAATAGTCTGATTTCATAACTAAGGCTTGTTAAGCTAAGGATAGAATTTAAGTGTCACCTGTTAATTCAAGTTTAATGTTGATTGGTGTGGAAGAGGTCAACAGTAAAAATAAGAATACAGTTAATACATACCACCTAGAAAATAAAAATGTTATTCTTTTGAGACATGGAGCATGTGGGAATATGAGGATTGATCTTGTGTGAAATTCACTTTTACTACCACTGCTCTAAAGTACCCACAGGGCTTGCATCTGAGTTTTTGTTTTGCTTTGTTTTACCTTTTGTTTTTATTTCTGTTGTTGTTGTTGTTGTTGGTGGTGGTGGTGGTGGTGTGTGTGTGTGTGTGTGCGTGTGTGTGTGTGTGTGTGTGTGTGTGTGTGTTTTATAGGGGATTGAACCCAGGGATATTCTACCTCCCAGATATACCCTCAGCCCTATTTTATTTATTTTGAAACAGGATCTCACTAATTTGCTAAGAGTCTCATTAAGTTGCTGAAGCTGGTCTCAGATATGTGATCCTCCTGTCTCAACCTCCCATGTACTGGGATTTCAGGTGTGTCCCACCATGCCTTGCTATTCATCTGAGTTTAAATAGCATTGTACATGATTTTCTTATACTATCCTGACCCAAACTACATTTTTCACCTAAAAGAGTATGTTTCTTACCCATATTTACCAAAGATATTTTCTATTTCCCTTGCTCTGTGTTCTAAGTTCCAGTGTGGTTTTAGGGAAATCACATTGTCTTTCTATGCCTGTTACCACAGGTACAAAATCCATGAGAGTAACTTTTGTTCCATCCACATCACTGGTAGGGCTGATAAGTAGGGAGGTGAATGAAGTACCTTGTGCACAAAATTTAAGCAGCACGCACTCCCAGGGTCATGCCAATGCAGGGCTGGCTCTTGTATGATTTCAGTATCTCTATGCTTAGCACAAATTCAGAATTTAGTACAATACTTAACTTATAAAAAATGCATGTTGAATGCTAACTGTGGGCGATTAAACGGGCTACTTTTTTGGTAGCTTATTTCAAATTATTTGCTTTCCTGAGCACAACCATAAAAACTGAACAAAATATACACATTCACACATATACACAAGCATTATTTGAAAGCTTTAGAGAATTAAAGTAACCAGAATTTGAAAAGCTTATTTCCTAAGAAAATAAAAATTCATTGAGGAATTTTCTTTTTTTTTTTTTTGGTACTGAGGATTGAACCCAGGGGCATTCTACTTCTGAGCTACATCCTCAGCCCTATTTTTTATTCTTTATTTTTGAAACAGGGTCTCACTAAGTTGTGGAGGGCCTCACTAAGTAGCTAAAGTTGGCCACAAACCCGGATCCTCTGGTCTCAGCCTCCCAAGTACTGGGATTACAAGCGTGGGCCACCACGCCCAGCTGAGGAATTTTCTAATATTTACCACCATATTTTCGAGGCCAGCCTCAGCAATGTAGCAAGATTCTGTCTCAAAACAACAACATTAACAACAAACAAACAATGGGGGGGGGTCTGTGAATGTAGCTTGGAGATAGAATGCCCCTGGATTCAATACCCAGTACCCACACACACACACGCACACACACACACACACACACACACACACACATAGAAAACCCACAATGAACAAGCATGGATATTTTTCAATAAAACTTTATTAATGGACAGTGAAATTTAAATTTTGTATAATTTTTAAAACACTGCTTCTTTTCATTGTTTTTCAGCCATTTACAAATGTAAAAATTAATCCTAGCTCATACATCATTACAAAAACAGATATTGGGCAGGATGTGCCCAACGGATCATAGTTTGCCAACTTTTATTATGGACAAATAAAATATATCATAAGATTTAAAATGCATGTAGAAATAAAGGATGTAAATGGGGCTGAAGTATTCTAAGCTCTTGCATTTTCTGTTAAAAAATATAAAAAGTAGTAAAAGTAAACCTAAGGTAGATTCTAGTAAGCTAGAATTATCAGCCCTTGAATAACTACTAAAAGCTGAATAAGAAAATGACTACTTAAAGATCAATGAAAGAGTGGGCAAATGAAAAGCAGAAGAAAAGTCAATGATACAGACTACCTGATTAATTTAAAAAGGCAAGAAAGAAAAGAAAAAAGTAAAAAATGTATAGGACAGACAGAAATCACTACTCAAATGATAGATTTAAGCCCTGAAAATCAGTGATTATTTTGAATGCAAATGGACAATGTTTACTTATTAAAACCAAATACATCAGACCAGATAAGAAATTGGGCCCAACTATTGTGCTGCTAACATCTCTTCAAGATCAAAAATGTTGAAGTTAAAATACTGAAAGCAAACTCAAAGACACACGAACCAAACCAGAACAAGGGTGGTATAACTATGTTAACATCATACAAAGTAAACTTGAAGTCATAAGGCAGAACTAGAGATTAAGAGAAGCATTTCAAACTCATTGAAGAGTCAATTCAGTGTGAAGACATAGCGATCCTGATTTTAGTGTGCACTACTAGGAAAGGCTCAGTAGACATAAAGCAGAATATTACAGAACCAAAGAACAGGAAACTCCAGAGTCATGTTTTGATATTTACGGTCAGTATAGAATAAACAAACAAAAAGTTAGTATGTAGAAGCTTTCCAACATGACAGGATACACATTTTTTTCCAAATGGAATATTTAACAAATTGACTATTTTGGAACACAAAGCAACTCTGAACAATTGTACTCTGAGCACAGTGAAATTAAGCTACATATAGGCATTAGAAAATCTCCCAGCCGGGCGTGGTGGCGCACGCTTGTAATCCCAGTACTTTGAGAGTCAGAGACCGGAGGATCCGGGTTCACGGCCAGCCTCAGCTCTCTTGCTCTCTCTCTCTCTCCCTCTCTCTCTCTCTCTCTCTCTCTCTCTCTCTCTCTTTCTCTCTCTCCTTAGTGAGGCCCTCCACAACTTCGTGAGACCCGGTTTCAAAATAAAGTATAAAAAATAGGACCAGGGGTGTAGCGCGGAGGTAGAACGCCCCTGCGTTCAATCCCCAGTAGCGCAAAAAAAAAAAAAAGAAAAAAGAAAATCTCCCCATATTAAGAAGTTCGGCTATAGGATAATAAATAACTATTGAGTCAAGGAAGAAGTCACTATGGAAATTTAATATATCTATACATATAATGATATTGGAACACTAACTTTCAAAGAAATGTGGGTGGGGTCCAGCTAAAGCTTTATTTACAGAAAATCTATTGCCCTACATGTTCATTGTAAAAGAAGGAAAGTACAAAATAAATGGTCTGGACACACTCCACAGTAAGCTAGGAAAAACAGTGAACATGAAGTAAGAAAAAGAAACTAATAAAACTAGAAGAAGTAATTAAACAGAAAACAAATGAACGAAAGAACAATTAATGAAAAAAGGCTTGTTTATTTTTTTAGTTATTTACTTATTTTTGGTTGTGGGGATTGAACCCAGAGTATCCTACCTCTGAACTACACCCCCAGCCCTTTTTATTTTTTATTTTGAAACAGGGTCTTCCTAAGTTTCTGAGGCTGGTCTTGAACCAGTAATTCTCCTGTCCCAGCCTCTCAAGTACTGGGATTAAAGATGTAAGACACCATGATGGGATTGGTTTGTTATTTTAAAAGAACATTTATGGATTCAGCCCCCCAGCATCAAAAATAAAAAATAAATGAAAATAATAAACGAATACTAAAATTGATAAACTCCTAGAACATTTGATGAAGAAAACAGAATGATAAGAGGGACCGGAATAGCTCTTATAATTATTCCAAATATAATAATAGTAATGTATTAATAATTTTATTGCAATATATTTGACTACTCCAATTAAATGAACAAATTCCTGGGAAAGAAATCACTACTCAAGACTTTTGGCTATGTCTGAGAAAGGCGATTGGTAAATTATCTCCCCAAAAAGCAGTTGTGAAGCTGTACAAAATTAATGAGCATTTCAAGACTGCAGAAAGAACATACAGCTACATAATAATTTGAGGAGAATTTATGTTTGAAAATTGCTGAGATTTGAGAAAGAATAGTTGAAACGTGTGCATTCTGTTCTGGGTTAGCTAGTAACCCTTCTCTGCTCAGTTGGTCATCTAGGGTAAGGCAAAGACAATAACTTTAAAGGAAAGATAAGCTTGGACTTCATTAGAAACTACCGACTATAGCACATGATGTACATACACAAACCTATAAGACTCAATCACTATCTGGAGCATGAAAGGGAGGGAAGGGGGAGGGAATAGGGTGGGATTGGAGGGAGGGCTAAATGTGCAATGTGTGCATGTATGATGTTCATACCCTGACATATATCAAAATGTATAATTATAATTTACAATGCACCAATAAATGAACATAAA